>BQMF02000812.1:0-95302 GCA_027922465.2 Turritopsis dohrnii | reverse complement strand
GCTTTACTTTTGCAAATTTATCTTTTTGTGGAACATCTTAGTCTCTCTTTTTGAGAGAAATAATTACACTTGAATAATTACACTTGAATTTTCTTGGAAAATAAGAACAGTTCATGATGTGAATTCTCTCATTGGTAAATGGTTTAGAAGGTTATTGGTTTTTTTTTCACCTCCAATAAATGTGCGAATGGGTTATTACCGAACAGCAACCATACTTTTTGTCAGTTGTTTTTAAAAAATATTTCTATTTTACTGGAAGTAAATATATATATAAATATTATATATAAGAAGAACAAAATGAGGCTGAAATTTGAAACTGTGTTCTTAAAGCAAAGAACAAAATAAGAACAATTCAGGCTGAAAAAGGCTCAAAAAATAAGAACAGCCAGCCTCAGGTCAGATTTTACTGGTTCTTATAAAAAAAAAAGCGTGTAATATTTAAAAACCATTCAATCCCTTCTGCACATGTGCAAGAAGAAAAGCAGCCAAAAGAATGCTTTTGATCGAAATTAAGTTAATTTTGTTTGGAAGAATAAGATGTCAAATTTCCTTTATTAACCCACAGACAAATAAAAAAATCTTGATCAATTTGGAATGACGACATCATGTTAGGAACTCCTACAGACAAAAACAAAATTAAAAAAAAAGTGTATATCACAGATCAAAAAGTCAGTGCAAATTGAAAACTTTGTTCTTCAAACCACAAGTTAATCTGCAAATATTGAGATAGATATTGCAAAAATAAAGCATAATGTAAAAACAACCTCAATGATTTATCATACCTCCGAAATTATGAAGTCACCTAAAGTTAATACAACTGAAGACTAGTTCAAATATAAAGTGTCTTATACGACGGTGAAGAATTTATTGTACAATGTGAAAAAACTTTGTGTTCCCCTCCAGAGATGATAAAAGAAGATCTAAGAATTACAAATTTAAGAACAAGTGGATTTTCATAACCAAGGACTTCCAAGATATAAGTCTACATTATTACATGCATTCAAAAATAACTTTATATAATGTATATACCTCTGAATGGCAAAATTCTGTTTTTTTGGTATGAAATATGTAATATTAAGGATATCTGATGACAGTATGACATACATTTTTAGTCATGTACTGTCAATGTTCCTAATTACAGACAACCTTCCTAATTACGGACACAAAACAAAACATATTCTTTAAATTAAAAACACGGCACACAGGATCTAATCTAGAATGGAAGGGCAGTGACCGGCAGAAGGAAAAAAGGGAACATTATGAACATCCAAGGGGCACTTTTTATTAGAAAAAGGTCAACTTGCGCTTTATTTCGGCGGGTTAAACCTGTGACCCCCCAATACTAAGAGTGATTTTTGAAGTTTCTAAAGTGAAATAAATTTTAAAACAAAAGAACGTAGAGGGCAGCGTCCGATCAACAGACTCTCTTTCGGCCTAGATTAGACCCTGGCGCATCTCGTACTGTCAACCAAACTATAATAAAATAAACCTCTAAATCAGAGATAAGCATATTTATTTCAATGCAATAAAATACACCTTTCCCGAGTTTATTTTTTATCACACTCCGCCTCGTTTTCAATTGCGTTACTATGACAACCGAATCTCTTGTGCTCAATCATTAACACTATCACAATCATTACACTTATTGCACATTACTGAAATGAGTCCCGTGACATTTCGTTACCATATTAACCATTGCGAAAACGAGGCGGAGCTTGATAAAAAATAAACTCGGGAAATGTCTATTACAGTTAGAATTTATTTTTCTTAATTTCAAAGATTTCTTTTACAACAGTTTCTTCTAAAATTGCCTGTTCTCTTGGGACCCACACACTGTTTTTGTGAGCTCTGTGTACAGTGATAACCATATTAACAGAAAAAAATGGCCACATGTAATATTGGTAATACCATCACATGAAACAGAGGGTTTTGACTGGTTGTAAATTAGCTGAGGTATGATTCTAGAAAGTTAATTTCATCATAAAATAAATCAAATATATATATATATAAAAAAGTTTTGTACGTCAATCAGAGGAGGAGGACATTTGTAGAGTATATATTAAAATTAGATATCATAATGAAAGGCCATTATGATTCTACATGGTCAATTCTTCACGTGTTGCTGCTAATAATTGCTCTGTCTCACAAAACATTTTATTCAGTTATACATGGAATCTTTGTTTACTTTTTATACCATCAATGAATCTAATTACACATGGTACAAGATATCCTTGTAGGGGATATGCAGTCAGTGTTTTGAATTTCTCTTTATTATGGTGATTCCAGTAATAAGGATCATTGACAGTAAAAGTTAAAAAGTATATGATATATATATTATATATATATTGGGGTTGGGGGCAGCTAAATGGCAGCATACAAGCATTCTTGATGTTCGAGCTGAGGAGGAAATTGAGCTGAGCTGTACCTGTCCAAAGCTTAAAAGGCTTTTTTACAACCCACACACACAACTTGTTTAAGCAAAGTCCAAAGACCTTTTGTGAGCCTTAGAAAATCTCAGATATTTTTTCCAAAAAAAATGAAACGTGTCCTTTTCACTCTGCTTACAAAACATTGAGAAATTCAATTTAGAAAAGAATTATTTTTTTCATCTGCATTTTTTTAAAATCAAATGAAATAAATTATGGTAACAGACCAAATCGATTATAGAAACTTACTATTTTTCAAAAGCACTTTTTCTGCAGTTTATTTTCAAACAGTTGATTGCTGAAGGTATCGCATGCGTGCGTACCATGAATATCTTAGACTGTGATTTGCAAGTGCAATGGCATAAAGGCTATTTTTTGGCTTCACGACGACGACGATCGGTTTGCATTCCAAACACCTCGCGTATCCGCGATTTGAAATATTACTTCTTTCACAGCTACAAGATAAACTGTAAAACACAAAGAACATCATACCAAATTATGCATATTGTTTTAAACCGTGAACAAACATTCACCTTTTAAAGCACAGATTATTCTTAACGCGATAATCTTTTTAGAAGTTAATTGCTTCTTGAAGATGCTTTAGGGAGTGCAACTTCAAATGGAAATCTTTTTAAAAAAATCTCTAAATTGATGCAAGACTGAAGTTTTATATGAAACAAAAAAGTTTAATATAGCTAAAAGGTAAAATGTAAAATACTGCAAACATCATTTCGCATTATGCATATGGTTTTAAAGCGTGAACTAACACTCATTTCTTTCTGAAAAGGCTCCAGAAAGTCTTACAGTCATCCGCAGGAATACTTCTGCCTGGTAGGGCATCTTGTTTGTTTTTTCACTGTCCAAACCTAGACCAATTTTTGTCGATGGGAAATAGTCAGTCAAATCCTCTAAGTTCCAAACTTACATTTTTTTTATGCTTTAAATATCTTAACTCACACTACATTCATTGTGTGCAAGTACTTTGCTTGAAAAGACTCTAAAGGTGTATAATATAAGCTCTACTGAAAGGAATAGTTGACATATGGCTAAATCGCAGATGCCAGGTAGAAATGTTGTTTCACGTGAGTCTTATGCAACGTTCTTACGTTTTCCGTAGTTGTTTTAAAAATGGAAGCGAAGAAGCATGCGTAGATCTGTGAAAGTTTCTTTGTTGAATATATGGATATAGAAGAGGTTGTAGTATGGCTGTAAAACTTAAAAGAATCAAGAACATTTATGATCCAAACTGATAATCTACGTGAAACTAATATTCTTAGTAGTCATTCTTGATAAATAAGCAGTTCTTGATGCTTCAAAACAGATATGAACGACTACCAATAGGGTATGTTTATATCGATTTAATGCGTAAGGTTTCTATTAGTCTTTCTAAATATAATACAATTTTTTAATTCATGTTCCTAGATAAGCTACCCTGTTTTTATAAAGCTCTGGAATCATGAAGCACAGCTCATCTTCCTCATCAACTTCTACCTATTTCATTTATCATTTGATGACCACTTTTTTAATTGACTAGTCGAATTTAAAATATTGTATGATTCTAAAATTTGTATACTATCAAGCTGACGATAAAAAGGAAACACAGATATTTTTATTATTTCGCATGGCCAAGTAAAAGTTTTTATTATGAAGTTCAGGTACAAACAACATAAAGATTTTCATACTGTATAGTTTTAAAAGGAGTATTTTGAAACGTCCACGGAAGAGTGTTCTTTAGTGGATTTTTAAACTGACAGTGTTCCTTTTTAAGCTTGATCTCCGGCAAAATTTTTCAAAGTCTCTTAACTTTTATGATGCTCTCGGGAATGTAATTAAATGAATTCGAAGTTATTACTATTTACGCCACAGATTTTCCCTTCAAAACTTAATATGACAAAGTTTTCATTACTTAATTACTTTTTGAAGATGCTTTAGGGAATATAACTATGAATAAAAAACTGTTTGAAAAAATCTCTAAATGATGCAAAACAGTGCAGTTTATATGAAATAACAAATATTACTTCTTTCACAGGTACAAGATAAACTGTAACACAAAGAACATCATACCACATTATGCATATTGTTTTAAACCGTGAACAAACATTCACCTTTTAAAGCACAGATTATTCTTAACGCGATAATCTTTTAATTAGTTAATTGCTTCTTGAAGATGCTTTAGGGAGTGCAACTTCGAATGGAAATCTTTTTAAAAAAATCTCTAAATTGATGCAAGACTGAAGTTTTATATGAAACAACAAAGTTTAATAGTTATGGTAGCTAAAAGGTAAAATGTAAAATACTGCAAACATCATTCCGCATTATGCATATGGTTTCAAAACGTGAACTAACACTCATTTCTTTCTGAAAAGGCTCCAGAAAGTCTTACAGTCATCCGCAGGAATACTTCTGACCGGTAGGGCAACTTGTTTGTTCTTCCTTCCACTTCATGCTGCCAGTCGTGGTAGCATTTCTTTCGATATCAAAATGGAATTATAATCATAGAAAGCACAAAACTAACTGCAAGTAACATTTGTATTTGGAGAAATCTGAAATGCAACCATGAACTACTAGAACTTCTTTAACTTTGAAAACAATGATAGGTGCACACTGAAAAGTAGGGACAACTTGTGAACTAATTGTGCCTGCTCAATCTGGCATCGGATAGTGGTGCAGATAAATCACCAAGAGTTTCTCATATTACCTACCTAACTGAATGCAGGAAGAATATCACAACAAGGCGACTTTCCTTTGTGAGAAAAAATAATAAATTTGATAGGTACTATTACAAATACAAGTAAGGGACGATATCAATGAGTTTTTAAAAATTATTGCAATCGCAATCCCAATTTAAAGAAAAGCCATAAAATGAGGAATAATAGGTAATTTTCAGTTGCTAACCTTGGGTTGTACCTCTAATGAAGAAGCTTTAACAGATGCCAAGGTAGGGCCAAAAGCCGAACAGATTGAAAGATTTTAGTACTTCTTTCCCGAACGCAGCTTTTAAACACCGTCTGATATTTTAGTATGTATATTCCAACCGAGATTTATGATTCGCCTGCACGATTGCGGGATCGTCCCTTAGAGTTTGTCCGTACGTTCGTCCGTCCGTAATTCCTCGATTGCAGACAGTAGTAGGCTAAATTTGAAGTTATTTTCCACATCTTATAATGTTTACTTGTTGTAAGTGTCGCCAAGAAAACAGTACTAACTAAAAGTGGTCATAATATTTAACCATGGTCCAATATGCAATGCTCCTTTTCATTAGTCATCTGACAACATCCAATGCCTTGTTTTCAAGTAGAATATGAATGATGTTTTTGGCTTTAACAAGAAGAAGTGATACATGACCTCTTATGAGGATCTAGTTAATCTTTCTAACGAAACCATGGATGTAATGATGTAATTAATGAAAACGTCTATCAATTTTGTAAATCTTAAATATTGTATCAATTCCCTTGACGTTTTTAATTGCAGTTTCATTTAATTCTCTAAATTATGAAAATTTATTTCCAAATAAGTTTTGAAATTCTTTTTAATTTCTTTCATTATTAACGTTTAATGCAAATTTCAGCCGTCACAGGTTTGAATGTGTTGTAGTTCTCATGTGATTTATGTGAAACGCAGTTTATTGTTCTAGAACAACCAAGAGTTGATGTAATTGTTTTTCAGAGTAATCCAATATAATGTAGAAACATCAAAGTGCTATGTTTTAAATCGACGTATATAAAACAATTTTTTATAATTATTGTACAATAATTATGCCGTGTAACTGAATTGTAAACTTTTATTTGAGTTTGGCGGATTTGCACAAGGATTAACCATTTGTAAGTCTTTGTGTCAGACACCGATTATTACCGGGTGTCCCAAACAAAACTTTACATGAATTTAGAACTTGATTTCGCAGTAAGGATTGTTCTAAATCTTTTGAGTTTTTCACATGTTATTTTTTTCATTATTAAAACACAGACATACCAAATTTGGGGTGTATATGATAAATATCTCAAAATTTATTGTGAATAGTGCATCGTTAGGTATAAATGAAGTCCCGCAAATAAAGAATAATTGACGTCATTTGTGATTTTGATTTTTTCATCAACTGAATCTTTAGTTAATTTCACAATAAAGTTGGTACAAAGTTAATTAAAAGTAACAGTTTAGGTTCTTCATTATCCAAAAAAAGTTTTGATTGATCCACCTTCTTTTGTTAGAGCAGCCTTCAGACATGGAAGAAACTGTTTCATTGCCTTGCGGATTTCCTTCAAATCAGTTGCGCATTCATCCCAGACTTCCAAAATCCTTGCTTCTAACTCTTCTGTTGTTTCGAAAGGGTAACAGTGACGACTTTGGTAAACCTTTTCTTGGACACGGTCCCAAAAGTAATAACCCAAAGGATTACAATCAGGCGATTTTGGAGGCCAATCAGTGCTTTTAACAAATGTGGATTTCAATTTCTCCTTCAGAAGGTTCTGGACTTTGTTTGCGCGATGCGAAGGTGCACTATCTTGTACGAATGTAAAATGTGGTGTTTTCAAACGTTTGTAACAGTGAAGTTTTCTTTTCTTAACAAGACGGTGCACTGAAGACTTCGTTATTGAGAGCTCTGAAGCAATTTTTCTTATTGAGTTGTGTGTCCCAGGATCTTCTTCTTGGGAGCAAACAAGTTCCTCAAACACTGTGCCATTTTCTTCAGTCGTAGCAGTTACGGGTCGTCCACTCCCTTTTCTGCGCGCTGTACATCCAGTGTCCTTTATTTTTTCAATCAAATTTTGTACAGCCATACGTGAACATTTAAACGTTGGATGCTCCTTCCATATCCTGTTTGCATTCCAGCCTTTCTCTAAAAAGTCATTTTCAATGACAGCTCTTTGATTATTGGACAGGACCATCTCTTTCTGTAGTTTTCAAGCACCGAACTGGGAATCGTTAGAACTTGAATTAAAATATTTTTTTACAATGTAATGTTTTCTTACAATGCAACGACTTCTTCCTAAAGAGGAATAATACCGGCATACCGTCTAAAAAGGATGCCGAATACCGGTACGGCTATTTTATTTATACTATCTTCGTATGATTTGATGATAGTTATTAATTTCCACTCAAATTTAATCTGATTTTAAAAGCAGTTCCCCCGCCATGGATTTCAAAGTGGGGGTGGGGGAATTGGGGGCTAACAAAATAATAGTTTGCTTAAAAAGGTCTAGAATGGCCTCTAAATCGATACTGGGGAAATAATTCTCACTAGAAATTTCAATTTTACTGAGTGTGAAATGTTGTGAAAAACGCAAATTGTTAAGGAGAATCTTGCTTATTTCGCAAACTTCTTATGTTCATTAAATATAATAAAAAGCAATGTGCCAAAATTTGGTTAAGTAGTAAAATTCAGGACAGCTTAAAACAGGTGTATACCGTTAACTTGAAATCCAAAAAAAATGTGTGTCCAAAGTTCAAGTAAAAAGCAACTTCGTTCAGAAGTGTTATGGTGCAATCAGAATCATGACAATGGAAACTATATCTATAACGTTAACACGACTCGCTCAAAGAAGATTTACTGCATGCTCGTAAGTTGACACATTTATAAAAAAAGTACTGTAATAAACTATGAAGTCAACAAGGAATCTGGCAAAATGCCAAGGAAAGTCGAAAACGACCATAGAGGCATTCCGACAAATGATGCTAATAGGTTACATTTCTTCTTTAATATCCGCGGACTTGGATTTGAGTGTCATTAAACCATTGAAAAAAAATGACCTTACTTGATAACTCCAATCAGCTCCCTGAGGTCTTTTTCAGAATCTCATCAATTTTTACCCGGAAGTTGAATGCTTCCTGACTAGATTTGCCCGAATCAGGTATAGAGTTTATTTACGTCATAATCTGCCAGAGTTCATGAATTGCTAGTTGAAATATCTTTGTGGTTAATTTGAAATTTGAATATGGTAATTACAAGTAATTATTTGATTGCCTTGGAAATAGATCTTGTTTATATAAATGTTTATTTTGATTGGCAGAAGATTTCTTAGTGGGACATATGACGACTGAATTATGATTTTGTTACTACTTGCACCCCATCCTTTCAATCTCGGTAGCAGTTATTTTAATATTAAAAGGAAATCAACGATGGGAGTGCTACAGCAGAGTAACAATGCCACAAAGAATAAGCGGCTTTTTTTATGAGAGTGGTATTTCCTAGGTAACACTTACGCACTATAAAGTGTGTTCTTGTTATTGGAAGCAATCTTGCGTTTCTCTGAATTATTTTACAACAAATCTCAATGGTCTTTAGAGTACTCAAAACAGAAAGAAGATCCGACATTCTTTTTGAAAGAAAAACAACTGTTTTTGAGCTTTCCTTTTTTATTTGTAAATTCAGATGTCGAAGATCATCCCAATCTTCTGATTGACTCGGATCGGGAAGAAGACGAAGTAAACTAACTGATATTCAAATACTGTATTTGCGATTTCTCCAAAAAATAAAAGTAGAGAAGAAGTGCACCTTGTCGATGCAAATTCTCTCAGTGACCATGACCTTGTGGGTATTGTTCGCAAACTACATGTTAGGAAACCAGCTTCCCGAAAAATATTCACTCGCGATTACTCAAAGTATGACAAAAATTGCTTTAAAGACGAAATGCGAAATATACCATGGGAAAACTGTCTTTCAGAAAACGATCTAAATGTCTCCTAGAATCTATTTCAGCATTACTTAACAACAATTATAAATAAACATGCACCTCATACAGAGAAAAAAGTCCGTGGACTTCAGAACCCATGGGTCACAAGGGATATCAAAAATAAAATAAACACCCGCGATTATTACCTCCGCTGTTCTAAAAGAACAAATAGTGAACTAGATTGGTCTACGTACAAAAGAATGAGAAATAGAGTATCATATCTTATTCGACAAGCAAAAGCAAATCATGTACGCTCCATTTTCCGAGACAATTGTACCAACCCGAAAGACTTTTGGAAACGGATAAAAAGATCGTACCCCGTTAAAAACAAAGAAGTTCCATCCCGATCTTTCAAACTGGGTGATGAAACCACCACAGACACAGACACAGGCTGTAGAGATATCGGAGACGGTAAAAATTTTGAAATCGCTTAATTCATCGAAATCCTCCGGTATCGATAACCTGCCCGCATCTCTCATCAAAGATGCAGCTGAGGAAATTGCAGCACCGTTATCGTTCCTCGCTGACAGAAGCTTTAAATCTGGTATATTTCCGACTATCGAAAAAACTACAAAAATCACACTGATCTACAAGTCCGAAGAAAAACATCTTCTTTCAAACTACCGTCCAATATCCGTACTCAACGTGATTTCTAAAGTCCTCGAAAGATTTGCTTTTCAACAAATATCGCAATACATGGAGTCAAACAATCTGTTCAGTTCACATCAGTATGGCTTTCGAAAAAGCAGATCAACTCAGCATGCTGTGACACACTTGTTGAACCATATTCGCTGTAGCATGGACAATGGAAACAAAACTGGTCTTCTTTATATGGACTTAACCAGGGCCTTCGATACAGTCAACCATTCGGTTCTTTTACAAAAACTACCATATTACGGTATCGCTGGACCTGAGCTTTCATGGATTGCTGATTATTTATTCAATCGAACTCAAATTGTAATTTATGAAGGAAAAACGTCGTGCATTGAACACGTCACACATGGTGTCCCACAAGGCTCCATTCTCGGCCCATTGCTATTTATTATTCTATTGAATGACCTCCATTTTTGCCTTAACAAATGTTCAATTCTCAAATATGCAGATGACACTATTCTCTATTATTCACACAAGAACGAACGAAACATCATCGCAATAATTAACAAGGAAGCAGAAATAGTGCATAAATGGATAACAGACAACTGTTTAATACTCAACACTAAAAAAGGCAAAACTGAATTTCTGATGTATGGCAACAGAACAACTAATCACTCAGATGATAACATCACGATTCAATCCCAAAATATTAATCAGTCATCTTCATATGAATACCTTGGTGTTACATTGGATACACATCTCAACCTAGAAAGTATATAAAAAAAATCTGCTTCAGAATCTTTTTATTGTGGAAGTTGCGACACCAGATTCCTCCGATGGCTGCTGAATCTATTTACACAGCAATGATAAAGCCAATTTACTTCTACTGCAATCATATATACAGCGGTCAAAACATGACATGGAAAATGAAATTCGAAAATCTCCATAACCATGCCTGCTCAATCGTTGGGAAGTCTGGAACGAAATGGATTCCTATCGAAACGGAACGGAAAAGAAAAATTGTGCTAGACGTCTTCAAGATCATTCATAAAATCGACAAAGTCAGCAACGTCGAATACAAGGAAACTAGTCATCGAATTAACACACGTGGAAATAAATCACTCATCAGAATGCCGAGAGTTCGCACAGAGGCTGGTAAGGTGCCTCCCTCGTACTATGGTGCCCAATTGTTCAACCGTTTGCCTGTGGAACTCAGAAATGAAAGTTATTTAGTGAATTTCAAACGGAAATTGTTTTCATACACTTTTTAATGATTACCCACTATTCGTCCAGTTTGTTCCTATCATTTTGCATTTTTGACTCACTTCTAAAATTCGATCTTGGTTTTGTATGCATTTTGAGAGCTCCTTCTATACTTACCTTCTAGTGTGCTATGTCCCTCTTGCTTTTAACTTATAAATAATATTTTAATATATATAGATTTTATGTTTTATGTTTGATTATATAAATATACCACTTTTACACTTCTACAGCCAAATGTCTTCTTGAGTTCTCGAGTTCTCTCAAAGCCACTCAAGTTTTTCACAGACACGAGTCTAGTTTTTTTTTTTTAGTTTCATTTTTATTTTTATTCTCACAGGTCCTACATTGATAACAGATATGTATATATTTCTGACGTAGCCAACCTGTATAAATATCATTTAATAATAATAATAATAATAATAATATATAATCGTTTAAGAAAAAAATTGTTCCGTTTGTCAAGATTGTTGGTTGGTATTTGATAGAACGATGGAAATGGAATCGATGGAAATGGAATCAAATGTGAAGGCTTCACATTGTCTCCGTGAAAAGCCATTAAAACGGGCTTTGCGAAGTTTTATTGTGCCGGCTTTCTCAGCAAAGTATAATGTTGTGGCTGTTAGAGCTCTTTGGAAAGATGAAAATCCTTATGAACGCATGTGGGGCAAAAGGGAACTATTGGAATCTACAATAAAGTCCCTGAATCAGGTTGTGGCATTTTTTAGTTGTGCCACAATCCTAGAAAGTCGTAGTTTGGACAAAAGGAAACAGAAAGACGAACCTGGCTTTGCCTTCTGGATAGTGTTTGATTGGCCAGATTCGTGTGCCGTCGATTTTGAAAATAAAGTTGTGCAGAAACTTTTGTGTGCTGGGTTGGACATCGATTCATGCAAAGTGATAAAAGGAAGAGGTGAGATGCATTTTATTGAATTTAGTTATTATTTCTTCTTTTTGTAATTGGTTTTATCCTCTCGTAATTCACTTTGTTTGTAGGTGACAAAAATGCTGAGGATGCATACGCTAGCTCATTGTATATTGCGTTGAAAGACCACAAAAGTCAGAAAGCCCTTCAAATGCTAGTGTTAAGTAAAACGCGACTGGTCCGGGAAACAGCGAGGAAGGACGGGTACGAAATGGATCACGTTGCAGTCGAGGAGGAAACAGTAAAACCAGTGCAATTACATTTACTTTCGAAACTGGATGGTCGCGTTCGCGAAAGTGTTATTTCTGCTATTGAAAAAATCAAATTTACAGATTTGTCACTACAAGTACTCAATGAAGAAAATGCAGGTGAATATATCATTTACAGCTTAAGTTATGTATTTTTCTTTTTCTACGTTTCTTCACTTAACACTATTGTTGCTAGATGGTTGGGCACCAGCAGTACCTGATCGGCCACAATCAAAATTGTGTAAAGCCATTGATATGATCAGAAGGGTAATGCAGGAGAAGGGATATGCAATAAGTGATGGAGGAATATACAGGAAGCCACCAGAGTCTCACAGAACGTTTGTATATTGCACATTGGTAAAAGACTTCGTTCTAAGTTTGTTAGGCGAAGTACGGATAGCTGACGTCATTGCACCTTACATAACACCAATTGTTGCTCTGTTATCGGAGCCGTCATGTAGAGCCATTCAACCGTTGCGCATTGACTACAATTTCATCGAAGTTAATGACGGGTATTATTTTAATATTCAAAGAAAAGGGTTCCAGAAAACCACCAACCGGATAATTGGCTCACCAAGAGCTTTTGTTCGGTACAATTTTACTGGAGAAGTACCATATCCAAAGCCATTTGTCGAAGGTGATTAAGCATTTACTTATTAAACCATATCATTTTAAGAGTTATATTACTTTTTCCATATTATATTTTGTGTCTTTTAGGAATCGAAAACAGTTTTCCAGATGAGAAACAGCGAAAGTTATTCTTTAAGAAATATTACCGGCTGTTGTGCCACCAGAGATTTCCTGCCAAAGAATCAAAATTGATGCTAGTTGGACCATCAGACAGTGGAAAGACAAGTTGGTTTTCGCCTTTTCAAGGTAAAAGCAATTACAAAACACTAAATTACCAAATTTGATGTTGCAATTAACTAAGGTCTCCTTTGTTTCCGTTATATTTAAGGCATAATTCCTTCAAAATACATCTCCACAGTGGTGGCTGACGGACGCTTTTCAGCAGCAAACATCAATGAATACACACAGATAGTTTTAATGGATGAATGGACGAGTGACTCTTTGAGTTGTGAAGATGCTAAAAGAGTTCTTCAAGGTTAGACTTCTTCATCTGTTAAGGGATCAATCATTGATCTCCATCCAACAGTAACTTGAATACATTTTCTATTAGGTGGATTAATGGCGGTCTCAAGAAAGCACAAAGATTCGTTTCAATTTAAGTACAACAGCGGATTTTTTATCACCACCAACGAATATCCTGATTTTGGTGACGGTACAGACGGAGATGCAATCAGAAATAGATTGTGTGTGTTCAGCACAAAAGCGTTGCCAAAAAAGAATGCTACAGTGAGCGGTCAGTTTAAATACGATTTTTTTTATACAAAAGCTGGTGACTAGTCTTTCATTGCATTAGGTGAAACAAGAAGTTAGCTGTTACTGAGGCTAAAGATTTAGATCTCTGTCCGCGTCAACAGAACATTTACTTTATTTTTTAGCATGGTTAAGAACCAACTGTATGGACGTATTCCACTACGTTGCAAACCAAATAAGACGCAAGTCTTTGTTTGAAAATCCTCCCAATCCGACTGGTAATGGCGAGGGCGCTGTGTATAACGACTTTGATTACAATCCTCGCAATTTGTTATTCGCTAGTCACGACGAAATAAGTTTTTCGCAAGTCACCATTTCGGACGACGATGAAGAAACCGTTGAAGAAGCTCCACAATCGGCCGTTGATTACGCAGTCCTACAAGCAGACAGACACGAGGGGATACTTTACAATGACCTTGCGTTTGAGACACCAGAGTTTGATTGTACTGCTCAACACGCAGATAAAGAATACATAAAGAAGGTGTTCACACTGATAAAGTCGAATCTGGAAGGTATAGAGATTACAGACGGCACGAAGAAAGCATTTGAGATGAGATTCCGTAGTGGTTGGAAAGGCGCAGACACAGTTTATGATGCTTGGCTGTATATCAATGACAGGGAAAGGGAATGGTTTCCAATGACCAGATTCCAAGAATTCATAGAGACAGAACAAAATGAAGATCATTCCGACGATTCCACAGGAGAAAAGCGATTTTTAGGGGAAGAGGAAGGCGCAGAAGAAATCTCAAACAAAAAACCAAAGACAGTTGTGGAAGCAAAACCGGACATTGCAAAGCTGGTTCTTTTTAATGTCACACATGCTTGCAACGACGTTATTGTAATTTCAACCGATGAGGAAAATTAAAATTCTTCCTAACGTGCATTAATATTGCAATTCTTTCCCCAAGCCAACATACAAAAAAAGGTAACCTTTCAGTGACCAACTAAAAATTCCCAACTTGTTCGATTTAAACATGAATAACAAATAATCATTAAGAGCTGCATTGCAACTCACTTGGTACAAATAACACATACGCCTCATGTCTTGTTACATGTATGTAGTAAATTTGAATGGGCTTGTTACACGTTGCTACATCTTGTTACATGTAGTTACACCTTGTTACAACTTTACCAAGGAGAAAATATTTCAGACACGTCACTCAATGACGTCGTTTGCTATAAATAACACATAAGAAAATCTTCTACGTCAAGTGTTGGTACATGTACGTTGCGTATTTGTATAGGCTTGTTACACGTTGTTACATCTTGTTACATGTAGTTACACGTTGTTACAACTTTACCAAGGAGAAAATATTTCAGACACGTCACTCAATGACGTCATTTGCTATAAATAACTAACAAGCAAAACCACTACGACATGTGTTGTTACATGGACCTTGTGAATTTGAATGGGCTTGTTACACGTTGTTACATCTTGCTACATCTTGTTACACGTTGTTACAACTTTACCAAGGAGAAAAGATTTCAAACACATCACCCAATGACGGCGTGTGCTATAAATAACTCATAGGGAAATCCTCTACGTCATGTCTTGTTACACGTACCTTGTGTATTTGTATAGGCTTGTTACACGTTGTTACACGTTGTTACATCTTGTTACACCTTGTTACAACTTTACCAAGGAAAAAAGATTTCAAACGCGTCACTTAATGACGTCACTGGCTATAAATAACACACGTGCGAATCCACCACGTCATGTGTTGTTACATGTACCTTGCGAATTTGAATGGGCTTGTTACACGTTGTTACACGTTGTTACATCTTGTTACACCTTGTTACAACTTTACCAAGAAGAAAAGATATTAAATACGTCACTTAGTGATGACGTTGCATTAAAGGTAACAGCACATGACGTAGAAGATTTCCCTATGTGTTATTTATAGCAAACGACGTCATTGAGTGACGTGTCTGAAGTCTTTTCACCTTGGTAAAGTTGTAACAAGGTGTAACAAGATGTAACAAGATGTAACAAGGTGTAACAAGCTCATTCAAATTCATAAGGTACATGTAACAAAGGGCTTGTTACACGTTGTTACACGTTGTTACATCTTGTTACACCTTGCTACAACTTTACCAAGGAGAAAAGATATTGAATACGTCAATTAGTGATGACGTTGCATTAATTGTAACAGCACATGACGTAGTAGATGCCGCTATGTGTTATTTATAGGAAACGGCGTCATTGAGTGACGTATTTGATACCTTTTCCCTTTGGTAAAGTTGTAACAACGTGTAACAAGATGTAACAAGATGTAACAACGTGTAACAAGCCCATTCAAATTCACAAAGTCCATGTAACAACACCATGACGTAGAAGATTTCCCCATGTGTTATTTATAGCAAACGACGTCATTGAGTGACGTGTTTGAAAGCTTTTCTCCTTGGTAAAGTTGTAACAACGTGTAACAAGATGTAACAAGATGTAACAACGTGTAACAAGCCCATTCAATTTCGCAAGGTCCATGTAACAAAAATTGACGTAGTGGATTCGCACGTGTGTTATTTATAGCCAATGACGTCATTAAGTGACGCGTTTGAAATCTTTTTTCCTTGGCAAAGTTGTAACAAGGTGTAACAAGGTGTAACAAGATGTAACAACGTGTAACAAGCCCATTCAATTTCGCAAGGTCCATGTAACAAGACATGACGTAGTGGATTTGCACGTGTGTTATTTATAACAAATGACGTCATTAAGTAACGTAAATGAATCTTTTTCTCCTTGGTAAAGTTGTAACAAGGTGTAACAAGGTGTAAGAAGATGTAACAACGGGTAACAAGCCCATTCAAATTCACAAGGTACATGTACCAAGACATGACGTGGAAGATGTCCCTTTGTGTTATTTATAGCAAATGAAGTCATTGAGTGACGTATTTGATATCTTTTCTCTCTGGTATAATTTATCTTCAGGGGCTGGAAAGGAGGAGGCAGTTTTTTTACACTTTGCGTTTTTTCTCTTTTACATGCATTTTACATATTTTTATTAATACTACATATTTCAAGTTTTTGTGCAGCAGTAGCTCGTTGTTCTGTTTTCTTCTTATAAAAGTCAGCTTTGCCATTAGACCTTTACTATCTCTAATGTCGGCAATTCGAAATTTTAATGGTCTTGTGACCTGACGTGCTGAAAGTGTGCTCTTCAACCAACTTTCATCTTCTTCACTCAGTTTATATTTTGTGACGATATCACCAGTGTTCGTTAAAACGCCTTTGAAAAACTTGAAGAACATCTTTGTGCAAGATTTGTTACTCAAAAGAAAGGTCTATTTGCTAACATAACCCTTTTATATTCTTCCCTTCGCAAAGCATTACTTTCAAATAAATTACAGACATAGTACATATATTAAATTAAGTTTAACTTCTTTGCTCTGATCATCAATGTGCTCGGTTTTCTTGAAGGATGAAAGCTATATTCCGGATCTCGTAAAATCGATGTCCATTTACCATGACCGTATCTCTTTATACCATACGACAAAAACGAATCTTCCGTAGCCGAAAATGCAACCTTGCTCTGTCGTTTGATAACTTTGTCTTTTAGTTCTGCTGCAGCGGATACGTTCTCGTTTAAAGCAATGCTAAAACAGGAGTTCGCTCGCTCATTTCTTCGGTCCACTCCATTATTGTCGAGATCGTTAGAAGTTGATACTTTAGAATGGTCGTTAAAGTGATGGCTAGTCGTATATTCTTTAACCACGGCTACGAGCTTTTCCATACACTGTTGACCCTGACGGGCTACCTCGGCTGATTGAAGTTTTTGATAATGTATTCTAGCTACGTGTGATGTATGCTTTTGATCACGTGATAAAGCCGCTTGCTCACGTTCGTTCAGTTTGCCCATGCTTTCCGTTTCGATAATCTGTCTGTATCGTGTCGGATTTATATACTTTCCAATAGCCTGGTAAACAATTCTTCCGAAAATATCACTTAACTGTTTCAACTGAGTTCTATTCTTTGTTACCAAAACGTACTCGCAAATAGGATTTAGTCTAGTCCGAATACAAGCTATGTAACCATTCAAAATATCAACAACTCTTTTCGAAATAATGAGAGTATCAAATCCATATTTATAATTTGTTTTGAATCTTGTTTGATCGATAACACCGCCTTCACTTCCAACGCCACGTACCATTGCAACAGTCAAATACTGATATGTCATTGGTCGACTTGCTTTCACCATAAGAAACAGTACAACTACAACAAACGAAGTGCTGAAAGACAAATCGTGTGCTGGAATGATGGCAGTCGAATCACTAGCGTTAATCAATATCTGTGAAAATTTGTTGGCATGAAAAGGAATAACATTTTGTAAATCTTCCAGACTAGCCCAACAATTGATAGTTTCAAGGTATTCCTTGCTCAGTACTGTACTCCATTCAATCCTCATTTGCTTTGCTAAGCACTTTTTTACCCTGTCTAAGTAAATTTCAGCTGCAATAAATACAGGTATATTCTCGCTTTTAATTGCATTACTCCTTCTGAAGTCAAGCGTGTGAGAAAAGGCGTTCATGTAGCCAATAATTCCAGAATGACCAAGTTTCCAAGTGTCCTTCAAGTAATCCACAAAGTCAGAAAGCATTGTAATCGATCCAACGCAATAGTCTATAACACATCCTGGTACGTCCCAGAGAATAGATACGTCATCGCAACAGAATTTCGCATACTTTAATAGTTTGGCTGTTATTTGTTCCGCTTGACACAAACTTTTACCTCCTCCACCTGGACTTTGTAGCCATTTTGAAAACAGTTTTCCGACAGTACATGTTTTAACAAACATCGGCATTGAAGAAGTGCAGCCTCGTTTTTGTTTACTTTGGGTGGATACTCGTGTTGCAAATTCAGGAAATATAGTGGTAACGTCAGGTTTCTCGTCAAAAAAGTAAAACCAACCATGCTTTGTATAAACGTGTTTTCTACAACCTCTTTGCGTTGCAAAGCCTTCGCTTTCACATGACTTCACAGGACATATGTATACTCCATTGCTAGTAATTTTTAAGGACAACCTTTTCGGTTTCCTTTCATTTCCAACAGCTTTTTGCCACATCTTCTTTGATAAGATACGTCTTTTCAACATCTCTGTCACGTAGTGAATCAGAAGATCATGACGATCCCTTTTATGCAAATGTTTTAATTAGGAAACGTGTGACTTTTGACCAATCAAAAATCTGTTTTTTTATTGAAAACTTGCGGAAACTGGCAGACCGAATTAAAGTGGTCAGCAGAAAGTCTTTAGGGTTTTCCACTTGTGTTCCGTATTATACACGACTGCATGATTTTTATAATGATTACACCAATAGGAACATTCTGTCTCACATATAACGGAACAAAGCCTTCCTTACAAATACATTGCAAGTTAGCAGAATACAGAACAACATAGACCGTTTAGGATATTAAACATCGGTCTTGCAAAGACATTTCTATTTTATAAAACATCGTGCATCTGAAAAAAAACTTTAAAGGTCCCAAGAGTGCCTCAGAAATTGTTCCTTTTATAACAAAAGGAACTAACGAAATAGGAACACGTGCAAATGATAAAATGTTTATGCTCCATTGCTTTGCAAATTTACTTACACAAAGGAACAAAATAAGTTTATACGCTATATAATCGTAGAAGAGAAAAAGTGTTCCGTATTACTTGATTGAATCTGCTAAAAGACAGAATTTTTTGCGAAGAGAAGTTTATAAAGATAACCTATTCAAAAAATGTTGAAGAGATTATATTACGTCAACAATTGTTGGAAAGTATCATGTGTACGTTGTTCGGCTTTTGTAACTTGAAAAACAATCAAGAGAAGAATGTGGTCGACTTTATATCCGGCTATTCATCGAAAATCCACAACTAGGAAGCACCTTATCGGAAGATGCTATGAAAAGTAACAATGACGAGTCGTTGGCTGGATTCACACAAAACGATAACATTGATGATGACAACGACGACAGTGCTTGTAATATCGAAGTGGAGCATTTTTAAGTATCGCTTCCAAAATTGGAGAACGAAAATACAAGCAATGAATAGTGTGCAAGCTGAATTGCGAACTGAGTGGGAAGATTTTTCGTTCCGATAACGATGTTGATTTGTTTGCACCTATTGACAATCCTGACGATTTCGTGCTTGAACGAAAACCTTTTGCCACAAGAGTAATTCCAACGTACGCCATAGAAATCAGCAGCGACGAAGATGAAGACCGAAAACCATTCGTAGCCACACATGTATCAAAAGAAGTGGTAGTTATAAGACGAATAAATAATGTAGCACTTACATTGAGTATTTCATATCTAAGCCACACAAAAATAAATAAACAAAGCAATAAATACTTTAAGGTCATCTAACTACTTAGTTTCCAGACTGTCCAATAAGCAAGTTGCCTTGCGGCACCGTATCACCCCTTGTTCCTTCTTGTTTCTCCTTCTTTCCCCTTATTTCCCGTTATTCCCTATGTCAATAAGATAAGTTATGGACTTGTTCCTCTAGAGGGCGTTACCTATGGGTGGTAGTTATAGGCGTTAACCTGATTTTCCCTTCTTCCTTATTGTTCCTGCTTATTCCCCTTGTTCCCCGTTATTCCCCTTATGAAAGAGAAAAGTTTATGAACTTAAAAGAGGCTCGAAGGCACCTGTTCCGAGCAAAGAGTGACGTCATAACGGACTTGACTTAAGTCTGAATTAAGTCCATAACTTATCTTCTTGACATGAGGAATAACGGGGAATAAGGAGGAATAAGGGGAAATAAGGGGAAACAACGGGTAACAAACAGGCAACACCCTCTAGAGGACAAAGTCCATAACTGTGCTGCAAGGCAACTCGCTAATCAGAGGGTCTGGAAACTAAGTAGTAAGATGACCTTCCTCTTATCGGTAGTAGGCAACGCCCACCCCATCCGCAGAGGAGCAGCAGCGCTATCTTGCCACCGCTTCTACCCCCTTACCGCCCCTTGTTCCTCCTTATTCCCCCTTCTTCCTCCTTATTCCCCCTTGTTCCCCGTTATTCCCCTTGTCACAGAGAAAAGATTATAGACTTAACGGAGCAAAGTGTTACGTCATAGCGTACTTGACTTAAGTTTGAATTAAGTCCATAACTTATCTTCTTGACATGGGGAATAACGGGGAATAAGGAGGAATAAGGGCAAATAAGGGGAAATAATGGGCAACAAACAGGCAACGCCATAACTAACCTCCTGCTCCCACCTCCCCTCGCCCTCTAGGTACCCCGTCTGGTAGAGCAAGTCCATAATTTATCTTCTTGGCATGGGAAATAACGGGGAATAAGGGGAAACTAGGAGGAACAAGAAGGGACAAGGGGTGATAAGTTGCTGCAAGACAACTTGCTTATCGGAGAGTCTGGAAACTAAGTAGTTAGATGACTTATTACTCCTATCAAATTGCCTGGTAGTAGGTAACAAATTGTAACCAGATATTACAAGGTGCTGTAAAGGCCATTTGCTTATCGAAGGGTCAAAAGGTAGAATTAGGCGTGATAAGGTGATTAAAATGCCGTAGGGGACTGCAGATTGAAGAGGCAGATATTCATTTTAAGTTTTTCTTCACTCTTAAATTTTCTTTACATTTCTTCAAAAGTACTATATGTTTTAAGTCTTTCAGCAACAGGTTATGTTTTTCCTTCCTCTTTAAGAAGATCAGCTTAGCCATCAGTCCTGTGGAGTCGGTTATATTTGCGAAATAAAATGGTCTTGGTCCTATTATTTGGCTTGCATCTAACAAACCTTTCAAGCATCGTCGATCTTCTTCACTTAGTTCAAACTTTGTGTGGATCTCCCCATTATTGGTAAACAGACATTTACGGAAGAACATCCTGATCTACCAACTGTTACTCGTAAAGAAAGCTGTTCCCCTTTAGTTAGTGCTTATGTAGTCATACAAAGTAACGAACTGTTTACAAATTTAACACAGACATAGTAGATAAATCTCGTATGTTAAATTAAGTTTAACTTCTTTGCTCTGATCATTAGAGTACTCGGTTTTCGTGAAGGATGAAAGCTATATTCCGGATCTCGTAAAATCGCTGTCCATTTTCCCTGACCATATCTTTTGATGCCATAAGAAAGAAACGAGTCTTCAGTAGCCGAAAATGCAGCCTTGCTTTGTCGTTTGATGCCTTTATTCTGCGGTTCTGCTGCAGCGGATAAGTTCTCGTTTAAAGCAATGTTAAGACAGGATTTCGCTCGTTCATTTCTTCGGTCCACTCCATTACTGTCGAGTTCGTTAGAAGTTGATATCGTAAAATGATCGTCCAAACGATGGTTATTCGTACATTCTTTGTCCATGGTTACCAGCTTTTCCATACACTGTTGACCCTGACGAGCTACTTCGGTTGATTGAAGTTTTTGATAATGTATTCTAGCTACGTGTGATGTATGCTTTTGATCACGTGTTAAAGCCGCTTGCTCACGTTCGTTCAGTTTACCCATGCTTTCCGTTTCGATAATCTGCCTGTATCTTGTCGGGTTTATATACTTTCCAATAGCCTGGTATACAATTCTTCCGAAAATATCACTTAACTGTTTTAGCTGGGTTCCATTCTTTGTTACCAAAACGTACTCACAGATAGGATTTAGTCTAGTCCGAATACAAGCTATATACCCATTCAAAATATCAACAACTCTTTTCGAAATAATGAGAGTATCAAATCCATATTTATAATTTGTTTTGAATCTTGTTTGATCGATAACACCGCCTTCACTTCCAACGCCACGTACCATTGCAACAGTCAAATACTGATATGTCATTGGTCGACTTGCTTTCACCATTAGAAACAGTACAGCTACAACAAACGAAGTGCTGAAAGATAAATCGTGTGCTGGAATGATGGCATTCGAATCACTAGCGTTAATCAATATCTGTGAACATTTTGTAAATCTTCCAGACTAGCCCAACAATTGATAGTTTCAAGGTATTCCTTGCTCAGTACTGTACTCCATTCAATCCTCATTTGCTTTGCTAAGCACTTTTTTACCCTGTCTAAGTAAATTTCAGCTGCAATGAATACAGGTATATTCTCGCTTTTAATTGCATTACTCCTTCTGAAGTCAAGCGTGTGAGAAATGGCGTTCATGTAGCCAATAATTCCAGAATGACCAAGTTTCCAAGTGTCCTTCAAGTAATCCACAAAGTCAGAAAGCATTGTAATCGATCCAACGCAATAGTCTATAACACATCCTGGTACGTCCCAGAGAATAGATACGTCATCGCAACAGAATTTCGCATACTTTAATAGTTTGGCTGTTATTTGTTCCGCTTGACACAAACTTTTACCTCCTCCACCTGGACTTTGTAGCCATTTTGAAAACAGTTTTCCAACAGTACATGTTTTAACAAACATCGGCATTGAAGAAGTGCAGCCTCGTTTTTGTTTACTTTGAGTGGATACTCGTGTTGCAAATTCAGGAAATATAGTGGTAACGTCAGGTTTCTCGTCAAAAAAGTAAAACCAACCATGCTTTGTATAAACGTGTTTTCTACAACCTCTTTGCGTTTTAAAGCCTTCGCTTTCACATGACTTCACAGGGCATATGTACACTCCATTGCTATTAGTTTTTAAGGACAACCTTTTCGGTTTCCTTTTATTTCCAACAGCTTTTTGCCACATCTTCTTTGATAAAATGCGTCTTTTCAACATCTTTGTCACGTAGTGAATCAGAAGATCAAGACGATCCCTTTTATGCAAATGTTTTAATTAGGAAACGTGTGAATTTCGACCAATCAAAAAGCTGTTCTTTTATTGCAAACTTGCGGAAACTGACAGACCGAATTAAAGTGGTCAGCAGAAAGTTTTTAGGGTTTTCCACTTGTGTTCTGTATTATACACGACTGCATGATTTTTATAATGATTACACCAATAGGAACATTCTGTCTCATATATAACGGAACAAAGCCTTCCGTACAAATACATTGCAAGTTAGCAGAATACAGAACAACATAGACCGTTTAGGATATTAAACATCGGTCTTGCAAAGACTTTTCTATTCTATAAAACATCGTGCATCTGAAAAAAACTTTAAAGGTCCCAAGAGTGCCTCAGAAATTGTTCCTTTTATAACAAAAGGAACTAACGAAATAGGAACACGTGCAAATGATAAAAATGTTTATGCTCCATTGCTTTGCAAATTTACTTATACAAAGGAACAAAATAAGTTTATACGCTATATAATTATGTTGAATGGAATTTCAAAGCAATTTAACAGCAACCCTTTTTTTAAAAACCTTGTTTTGCAATTAATGGTGTACACAATACTTCCTCACTATTTTAAATCATGAACGTATTAAAAGAGAAGAACTTTCAGCTTTTAAAAGGCTATTAAAACAAACCTCGTCTCGCTTTATTGACATTTTCACCAAATCAATTATTAAACTACCTCAACGACAGTTAAAAAAGCATGCTCCCGTTAGCTTCCATGACCAAAAACAAACAACTAGAAATTAATTTACAGTTGATACATTAATGGCGTAGCCAATTTTTATACTCTGCTTCCTAATATTTTCTTATAGTCTCAAACATGAAACTTTCAGAATTGAATAAACTTCATTTTGCGAATTTTCAGTGCTTAGCTAGTTCTCTACCAAAGTTTCAAGTTTTTCAAAAGCAAATATACGCCAAACATTGCATAAATCGTTAAAATTCATCAAACTACCATTGAACATTTTAGATGCTTCACATTTCCTCAAATTTATGTGCTTTTCCATCGCATGAGAAGGCTAACGAGTTGCATAAAGCCATGTAAGACACAATCCAACGAAATGCGAAGCGAGAAATATATCAGCGAAATGCTGGCATAAAAGAAATGGAATGATTGATAAATTAATTGTGAGACTTCATCTTTTCATACGAACATGAATTAAACAATTTCTACAACTTAACATTATGCTGCCACTTATATGTTGAAATCATAAGATAATTCAATTATTTATCCATCTTATCCATTTATCGTTAATCTCAGATTTGGAACGTTATTATAAACCTTCTGATTTTCCTTGGGCTAACTACGCGTTGGTCGATAGTTAAAAGCGAAGACGAAGAGAATAGCTCTCAAAAGTAAATTAGATATTTTCAACAATTGTACACCCAGTAATGAAATATTAATCATTGAGCACTTTTGTACGTTCATCACTTTGTTTTCTTGCACCGATCGCTTCGAGAATGATGAAAATGCTCCATCGTTTTGCATGTGTTGGTATATTAAACATGGTTCTCTGTTACACGAACTAAGAATGTCACATGTCTTCATGATTTGCTTCATTGAGCAATGCGTCACCAAATGTATTTCATTGTAGTAAGGCAAGTCTGATGTCAATTTATCATAACTAAAATCAAACGAAAAACATGCGAAAAAAAGCTTTGGTAATATGAAAACTGCCAAAACGCGCACTACGGATGGACGAAGCAGATAAATTAGAGGTTCTTCATGACTTAAGGTGAATATCAAACGTATCTGTAACATCAGTAGCTTATAGACATATGAAATTCTAGAGACCACCCAAAAATCTTGAATGCAGTACTTGAAAGTGATTGATGATCTGAAGAAACCCAGTCGGCAGTGCGTTTTCAATGCTCAAACAGAACATTCACTTGTTGATTTCATCAATGCAACTTAAATTTAAGTCTCTTTTTAATTGAACAGCCAAAAACAGAATTTAAACTTAATCCTTACACAAAAGTGGTTTCCTTGCGGCGTTTAGACTAGACTGTCTTCAAACAAAATAGGGCTATAAATAGGGATTAAGTATTTTTGGAGCAAAAACAAGGATTTCCCTCAATTAACAAACAACTTGCATACATTCACACATGCTTTTAGTTGACTCAGCAAGATATATTGATTGGACTGATGTTTTGTTTTGTCAAATGTTGCGGTGTTGTTAGCACATCCGTGTTCCTGATGAGATCGTACGAGTTCGCTAGCTGTTTCTTTGGTAAAAAAGGGGACTTATAGTTGAAGGGCTCAGCGTACGTTTCAACACAACACAGATGATTCATTGAGTTATTATTACACAAAATTTAAATTTATGGGGAAGAATATTGCTTTTTGAGAAAGCTATGGGCATTTTTCGTAATTCAAAATTTCTAAGTTATGATAACCTTTAATATAATTCGTTATATACTCAAAAAGGGTTGAAATAAATTGGCAGCTCACTTTCTGAATTTATTAAAGGCTGTCATATTGTCGTATATGTGATGATAAGTAATTAACGTTCTACCTTCTTTGAGCTCCAACTTTCCAGCAAGTACCTCGTTTCTGTGAACACTTGCACAGCAGCAGATGAAAGCCTGTTGAAAATGTGCCCACAATTTAGGAGAAAATTCCTGATTGGCTCAAAATCCGATAACTATCCAATAGCGCAGAGTTATGGAAAAAAAAAATTTTTTTTATCCAGAACAAAATCATTAATTGGGATTCGCGGGTACACTTAGTTTCCACTTTTCTTAATTTTATTTTCTTAAGTTTTTCTTAGTTTCTTAATTAAGTTTTAATTTATCTTTATATTCTCAAGGATCCACTTTTTAAAAAGGTGAAATGCAAAGTTTTGCTAAAACATTGAAAAATAAAAGTTTGTGTGAGTTTAATAATAAGTCTCTTCAATAATCATGAATGGCCTCCACCGTCACACCTCACGCCTTGTGACTTTTTTTGTGGGCCTCTCTGAAGAATAAGGTTTACTTGACACCACCAAATTGCCTCCAATTATTACAACAAAGATTTTTTGCCAAGTCCAATTTGCTGCAGCAAGATCGACACAACTTACCAGAAATTCTGTTCTTCATATGAGGAGGCGTACGCAGCTTTGTGTTCAAAATGGTGGTGATATCGTGTTGAAGGAAATGTCTAAATGTTAGAAATGTTAAATAATTATTCGTTTTTATTTTGCAAATATGTTTTAAGTTGTGTTAAAAGTAGGGTTGTGCTACATAATCTTGTAAAAAATGTGGTCTTTTCTTGAAATGTATTTTACGGAAGCGTATTGGTGCCATTTTCTAGTTTCTCCACATAAAAATTCCTATGTGAAATAAATTTAATTTTTTATTTAAATTCCTCCACATAGGAATTTCTAAGTGAAGTTTTTTTGTTGCTTTTTCGAATTTCTCCAGATAGAAATTTCTAAGTGAAATTATTTTTTTTTAAAGTGGCTAAAAAAATTCTCTACATACACTGGATGCAAAAATATTTGCGTTTTGAAAATTTTACATACACTGGATGCGATTATTATTTATCATTTGCACGTGCACAATAAAATGGCGGATGTGAATCTTGGAAGCAACGAAGAGGTAAGTCACTTTTCCCATAAAATTTCGATTGTAAGCCGCTTGAACTTTTTGTGAAAATCGCTAAAGTATCAACTAGATATGCTCAGTACTTCTTTTATTAGATTTTAGAATTCCTCAAGTTTCGAGGTTATGACAATCTCTAATTGAAGTTAATTCATTTGAACTACTTGAAAATGATAACTAATTTGTTTAATGAGTTTGAATTGCTACGTTTCTTGATTTCTTAGATTTATTTTCATGAAGGCTGTTCTGAACAATCATGGAGGTATAAAACAGAAGGAGAACGAACTCAAAATCTGCTATTGTACTATCCGTGATGCGCTGCATTGTTTAAGTCCTCAGTGTGTAATAACACATAATTGCTATCATCTTGCATAATTTTTATAATTTTGGTGTTCTTGCGTGAAAATTTCGTTCATATCAATTCTCCAATGTGATTAAAGATCGTTAGGGTAAAGTTCTTAGCATGCATAATCTGTAGAAATTGGGAGAATTATGCAAAAACGTCACAAATATACAACGAAAACATTGCAACTTTAGGTCTATATATCTCGTGATCCCCTCAAACAGTTTCGCCGAGCTTCAGTTTTTGAAGAGAGAATAATCCTAAGTTTTTGCACGTACCGCGGCACTATCGAGGCGCATTTAAGTCAGAAGATATGTAGATTGGAACTTATACATGAATTACGCGATATCTTCAACTCTGTATAAAAACATAGATTTTCATTTGTTTCTCAAGGAAGCTTTAGGTTTAATAATCTGCTTGTCACTATGCAGCAAGTTGATCCGTTGTTATAATGGATGATATTTGGTTTTTAAATTGTCGTTAATTTTTAAAAAAGTATTCGTTTCACCGACAACCAGCCGAAAGCGCATCACGGATGACATCAAAGTGATACCGCAATGAATAGAATAGTCATTATCTGAATAATAGAAAAATAAGAGTTCGTTCTCCTTCTGTTTTATACCTCCATGGAACAATGTCCTCCCTTGTTTACAGCAGTTGGTTGAAGGTTTGTAGATGTATGGACTTATGAAACTGATGCAAGAAAATGAGGAAGTTTTTAAATATGTATTTTGCCCCAACACTGAATTATGTTGGACATTTGAAAAATTGATTTTTATTTAGGTGATAAAGATATGGGAAAAGTCATGAAGTTTATGATTGGTTCACCGTCGGTTCCGGTGCTTGGATTGCCAAGTTTGGTCAAAATTGATTTCTTGCACGATTGTCTTTCATGTTGCCAATGCAAACCATGTGTTTCCACGTGTGATCTCACATTAAAGATAGCAGTGCATTATGATACCGTGGAAAAAATCAAATGTGCATTCGAGGATGCAATTGCTTTAAGTTTTGGTTTTGACGAGATATGATTTACTTGGTGTCAATTGCTTTAACTTTTTTACAAAAGCTATATTTCTTAGTTTTTCTTTTTTTTTAAAAAAAAAGGAAACAAAGCGTATTCTTTCGTTTGGATCTCATCTCAGCTGCTTCAAGGCTAGGCACTTTCGCGAGAAGATTGTTTAGCAGTTTTCGCTGACGAATTTGTGTCATTTTCGATATGATAATTTCCTTTTCTTCAAGTAAAAGTGTCTAACCTTTTTTTTGTTAAAAGGCACACGTTTGTAAACCTCTCTATTTCGAAGGAAGAATTCAAACAGGGTTGCAGTGAATGTTGCAGGTGTTTTTATAAATCATTTATCTTATATATATATTTTAGTATATATATATTGTTTTTAAAACATTTGTGTTGAAATTGATGTTTTGAACTTGTAACATATATAGGTGAAATACAAACGATTACTTTTGCGTTATAACTCAGAATCTGTTTGTTCATTATTTGATAAGTTGATCCTGCACACACGATCGCGTTACACATTTCCCTAGGAGGTGGAGCTTGGCGAAATATCGACGTTTAAAGAGAAGCTTGCATATTAACTTGACCAGCAAATATATAATAGACCCATTCAGAACTTCCGTTAAAACACTAGAGACGTTTAGCAACTGCGACGGCAACGGAGACGACGACGTGAGCAAACACACACTCACACAAAATAACATGATGCCCTACCAGGCAAAAGGATTTCTGCAAAATCTGCTGAAGCTTGAAAAATAAAAGATCACATATGACATACTTGAAATGTGAAAAAAGATTACATGATTTGCAAAATGAAACATCACATTTCTAATCATGTATTTCCCAGGACATTGTCAAGAAGGATAATTAACACTACGTGAGATTTATAATGCATATAGCTGCCAATAAACTGGAATACATCTGAATGACATTAAATATTCCTTATTTTGTTGTTACGAAACAATATCAAGGATACATTGATCCTTTCAGATATCACAATGAATATGCACGTGACTCATAAACTTTAAAAGTTATGAATTTCTGTTTTAGTTTGATTAACGATGTGACATGCACTCACAAACATTCTTGATCTAAGTTGACATTCATGACCTGTTTGTGAAAATTCGAAAAAAGGTTGAACGATTTTTACAACATAACATTGCATTTCTGATTTTATATGCATTGTGAAAGTGTAATCGACACTACGTGAAACTTTATTATAGGACATAAAACATCCTTTATTTTGCGGGTACGAAATATAAAGCTTATATTGATCTTTTTCAGATATCACAGTGTACGTATGTAAATCATATTCTTTAATCATTTGATGTGTACCGTCAAAAAGTTACGAAGTTTTTGATCATTAAAAGCATATATACTTATATGTAAAAGCACACACATAATTATTATATAACTGAAAGGACAGTTTTGTATTGTGTTTTGAATTTACGGACAGCTGGAAGATGTTTTAATTTAATGTGATTAGGAAGGCCAAGTGGTGCATAGTAGACATATTTGATGTTGGAGCTGAAGAGGAAACTGAGCTGAGCTTAAGTATCCAGATCTTAAGAAGCATAACAGCCAATATACGAAACAAATAAGGTTGTTTTGTTTTTATGCTTAAAGAATCTCAAGACATGTTTCCACTAAAAATAAACAAATATATACCTTTTTGACTCTTCTGTTTACAAAACCTTGAGAATTTCTTTTTAGTTAGAAAAGAACGATCACAGTTCAAGATATTTATAAGTTTCTTCTATATACTTTCGTTTTTCAACTTAAAAATCCACTTCTGTACAATCTAAAAGGGTTTCTTTCCACTGACACTTTCCACGGTGCTTTGGTTTCATGTAACTGCACGCATGAATTTTCAAAAAACCGCTAGGTTTGGACAGTAAGAAAAAGAAGAAAAACAAAAACAAAGCCGGTTTTAATGTATTTCTTGCTTTCGCAGAAATTCAATAATTGCTACCAAATAAAAGTTTGAAGAACTTACTTTCGTTAGAGAAACAATTCAATTGATAAACTTATATCGACTGGAAAGTTATCAAGTTGCTATAAAATCTACATAAGAAAAAACGACTTATCTCGATAATCGCGTTTCCGTTGTCAACACGACTCCGAAACATGATTTTTCAAGTTGTACATAGAACGTGCAAACGTGTTAATGATGTAATTATCTACCCAATGGTGTCATAAGCGATAGACACTCTTTCTAAACAAATTCCAAATAGAATACAAAGCTTTTGTTTTAAACACGTCGCCGACTTCGTTGCCGTTGCGATTGCTAAAGCTCCCTACTGCATTGTGGCCGCGGAGTTGTTGTCGTGTCTAAACTCTGTTTGAATATTTAAATTGCTTCTAACTATCATCATTGGAATAGTAGAAGTTATTTTAAGAAGCTTCAACCGAGAAGTTTGATGCTTTCAAATTTTTAGGTGAACACATTCCTGGGTGAAATCACTGTTACTTAAGGTTTAGCTTTTGATGGAAAGATAAAGGAGACTAGATAAGGTTATTACTATATATTGTCAATAAAGGCAAGAAGTCTGTCATACAAATTCCTGGCTTCATCCGCAGTGTTTGGGAAAGTTACATTATATTGAAGCATATAATGAAGGGCCACTTTTTCAAAGTCCTCATTACATCCAAACGGAGATGCGGCAACACAGTATTGTTCTGCTAATTTGATGTCACTGCATGCAACCTGCCTCTTGTAGTTTAAATTGCCTAGATGAAATTGAATGAAATAAAATTCAGACCATTTCTCAATTAACAATGAGGGTGAAGGAGATAGGCCAGAGACATTTTAAATGCTTTTTTGTTGCTCACCATTGTACCCAGGCAAATTAAATAGTATGTCAGGAATTCCACTTGGACATTCTTGGTTAGGATACGGTCTTATACGGTGTGAATTATGCAACAGCATAACTTCTCGAAGTTCTTTTTTAATGACAAATGTATAACAGAATTTCAAGCACTCTCTGAAAGTCGAAAAGCATTAGATAGATTACATTTCTTCCAGTCTACTGAACACTGCATTATCACATGATTGATAAATAGACAAATAAAACCAATAAAGAGAATAAAGCAAGAAAAGTACAGCAATACATCACCTTTGAACAGGATCTGTATCATTCAAACTTCCTTCATCTTTCATATCCTAAAAATAATGACTAAGACTAAGAAATTGTGATGTTTGCTAACCCTTTAAAATTCAAGCGACTAGAACTCAAATAGGGCAATAGTTATCTTATTTTGGGGTAATAATACATACAAAAGTGTATACCTTGAAATAGTTCATCCACCACTGTCCAAAGCACCGCCATAATTGTGACCAAAATGCTTCGATGCGCTGAAATATAGAAGTAATAATACCGTAATTTAAATTTAATACTATACTGTATTAACATTCCTAGGCCCCATTGTAGGAGTTTACTTCAACTGCTAATTGTTCATAATTCTGGAACTATTCTAAAACTTGCAGTTATAAGTAAATTCACTTAACATTAATAGAAAAAGAACAAAATAAAATGAATCAGGGAAATACGGAAAAATTAAATCATTTTTCAAAGGATGAAAGTTTCGATTTCCAACAAATTACTTGCTAAAAATATGCACCTGATTGGATGTAGATTTTCCAAAAAGAAATCTTTTCTCTCCTGCCATACTGTCATTGTGGTAGCATCTAAAAAATCGTTGAATTGCAGCGACTCTGACATTTTCATTACCAGCATCACCCGGTATGACTCTAGCTGTACCTAAACATTAAAAGGCATAACATTTAATATGTCACAAGAAGTACGAGATTTTGATAAATAAAACTCTATGGATAGAAACTAATCCAATGAAAATATGAAATTGAAAGAAAATGAAAAATAATGCAAAAAACCATTCAGTTTCCTAACGCATTCAAGATAGTAATTTGCAATTATCTTTGGGTCATTGTTTGATGATGCAGTTTCAAGCCATAGCATTTTACTGGAGTATCTATATATAAAACATATGGAGTATATTATACATCACAAATTTATTTCCTTTTAAATGAGCTAACATCATTCAATTTCTTTAATATCTCCTTAGCGCTGGTTAAGATTTCAGGGCAAATGATGGCCATTTTTAAAAAAATGAGGTGAAAACTGTATCTGTTTTCATTTTTACGCCCTATAATAACCTTTATACATTCAAAAATAAACAAAAAAGCTTTAAAATGATTTCTCACCCATCTATAAATCCATGTATGCAAAAACCATATGGTTTAAGCTTGTCATAGCCATCTATGTGCCATATGTAATTTGATCCCTAACATTACAAAAAATATCAAGGTTATAAAACCCACACTGAAGACAAAAAACAAAAATTGCTTAATTATTTCAATATCATTGACATGTCGCTCACTTTTGCTATATACTTTCTTTTGGTCAATCGTTTTGCCTTTCTTTGTTTTACACCTTCTGGATCGAGAATATTTTGGATTTCTCTGACGATATTCCTAGTAATGAAATTAAAATTTACTAAATGAAATTTCGAAGGGCATTTAGCTGTTGCACATTTAGATGAAGAAACATTGAATATGAAGAAAATCGGAAAGTGAAGCTGAATATGTGAAGAAAAGCCTTTTAAACTCCTACAAATTTACGTGCGCATGCAACAATTGTTGAGCGTTATAACTTACTGGCTAGTTTGAACTTTGTGCACAACTCTTAGTTTGTGATGCATCCGTCTATATCCTAACAAATTTCCGCTGGTATTTATTTCTTCCTAAAGAATACCATGCAATAGCAAGTGAATAAACATAAATTTAATCTAGGGGGTTTCTTTTAACAACTGCATGAGCATTTTTGTGTAATTGTTAAATAAATAATATACTATAACTATAACTATTTCCTATTCACCTATTTTTTCATTGAAGCTAGGTGTTGTACATTAAAGAGAAAGTATTTTTCTTGTAAATTATATACAAATCCTTTGAAATATAAGTTAATATACCATAAACAATTGAAGGGTAAGGAAAACTAATCTGATATTAACCTGGACAATATCACATATATCTTTAAATGGGCAGTTTGTTTTTCTTCTGGACAGTCCCAAGTTTTCAAATGTCTCTTCAGTTGTCGCAAACTAAAATTAAAGGGGTTTTAACATCCATTTGTCATAACAATGTAATGAATGAATTGAGATATTTATAAAGATTATATTCAGAAAACATGAAATCACACTGTGACTAGTTAATTAACTAACCTTATCTTCATTCTATCTTTACCATTCATCAATGCAGTTATTTCTTTATACTTGTAACCTCAAAATATTCCGTGATTCTTTCCATTTCTAAGCGTATTAATCATAATCACATACAGATTTAGTAAATAACTAGCAGCATTGTACTTAAACAATATCAACAATGCAGGAAAATTTCCCTCACTTTTCTCGTGTATATCTCTCGTAGTCGCCATCTTGCTGTAAACACTTGGTATACACTTTACTTGGTGCCTATACACTTCACTTAATGCCTCTTCAATCTATGTGGAGAAACTAGAAAGTTTAAAAACTATTTCACATAGAAACTTCTATGTGAAGAAACTTAGAAAAAAATGAAAATAATTTCACGTAGAAATTTCTATGTGGAGAAATTCAAAAAAGCAACAAAAAACTTCACATAGAAATTCCTATGTGGAATTTTTTTAAAAAATATGAATCAAAAAATTTCACATAGGAATTTTTATGTGGAGAAACTAGAAAATGGCACAAATACGCTTCCGTAGTATTTACTCAATAATTAGTGAAGCTTTTTGCAAAATACAAGTTGGAGTTGAAAGGTATTAAGTTAAAGTTTCTACTAAAATTCATTTTTTTTAAAAAACCATTTTTGTCAATTATATTGAACTTTATTTTGGAACCCAGGTCTTGCGAGACACCCTGTATTTCGGAAGAATACACCTTTCCCGAATTTCTGTTTAAATGCCGAGTTAATGCTTAGTTATCAAGTTTCGCCTCGTTTCTATGTTTTTAATTGTTTTTCTAATTGCATATATTTTCAGTAAGTAATAGTTACTTGTTCTTTCCGTTCCCCAGTGGAATAATTAAAAGTAATTAAGAGTTTTTGAAAAAGAGGCAAAACTTGCTAGGCTATAACACGGTGTTTAAAAAGAAATTCAGGAAAGGTGTATTGACGGTAGCGAGGTATGTTTTCTTACGTCAAGTTCGAAATTGATTGGTCTGAGTATTGACCCTTGGAGTAGAGCAAGATTCGTGTTAGGAATATGTTATGGTGCTTGATAGCTTGACTCACTGACAAATGAAGAAAAAAGAAACACTATTAAATATATGATTATAAAATCTTACACTTTCAGACAGGCACAGAGCTATCTGAAAATAAATAGCAGTGTAAAAATGTTTTCGTCAGCATACTACAAAACCAAAATATCTGAGATGAGGTATTAAGATGTGTTTGTAGAGAGACTTGTGAAGATTACCTTGGCAAGGATTTTTCAATATGAACTCTAACGCTTTTCACTTTTGCCAACTTACATGAAGATAGCGTGTTTTCATAGTTTTTCGTGTTTTACTTTTCAAAGTTATGAAGGTTTTCGTACAATGTTTACGTAACATCCGAATTGTCGAATTCACAAATCGCAATTTGTCAAATTTGACCAAAAATTTGCAATTCAATGTTGTATTTTGAGACTAGATATATATCATTGTGCTACGTCTTGAAATCTTAAAGCCAAAAAGCATCTTCCTTAATTTAATCACGGTTTATTTGAAAGATATTTTGTTATTGTGAGTAAGTAAAAGTTGCAGCTAATATGCCTATAAAAGGTGTTCATATCTTGGTTAAAACACAAAGGACAACTGATAGATGTTGCGAAGATACTTTTAAAGAAGGATGGTCTATAGAATTGATTTTATCTATTTTTATCTTAAAACAATTTTGTTGCTTTATCAAATATTATAAAGGGATACAAATTCAATAGTAACGGTTTATCTGCAGGTGTAGCAAGTTTTATTGAAACAGTGCTTTTCTCAGTGTTATTGTTCGATTCAAAATTGCTAACTTTCTGAATAGCTATATTTTGCTTTTTCAGTTGTATTGTATGCACTGTCAATGTGCCATAGCAACTTTTTGCATAAAAGAATCGCCAACCTTTGTTGCCTGACGTGTTTGTTCTAAATTTCCATGTTACTGGATGTTTCTCTTCTGTTGTTATCGTTCTCTTCGTTCTCATACATGGAAATTAGACTTTATTAACCAATTAAACATCAAATTATAATTGGAAAATAGTCACAAACAGTCTGGGAAATCCTTATAATTGCACGCTTAACTTCTACGGGCGTAACATTGCAATTGCACGCTTAATTTTCCGCCCTGCCTGGAGAATCTTAAGTGAAATAGGTGGGTTCAGTTTTTCTTTAATCGGGAAAACACGCAGTCAAACGGGGAAAAACTGATTTTTGAATCTTATTCTACGATAAATTTTACGTAAAACAGTCTTATTTCAGATTCGTTTCCGGGAATATCGGGTAGGAAATGCCGAGAAAGAGAAAAAAGCCAAATGAAGATAAACAAAATAACAAAAAGCTAAAAAATCTTAAAGATAGTTGCAGATGAATATACACGAGGAAGTTCTTTCAGGAAACTTTGATATAAAATTTATACAGTGATATTTTGAAGTTTTGTAGGAGATATGAATGGATTTAAAACACAATTCTTGATAGCAAAAACAAATATGAAAGGAAAGTTTGAGTCAAAAAGAATTTTTTTAAGCGTGCAGCTGTCAGTTAAAACGTGGGATAACCGCGTAATAACGCGTTTTCAAAATCGTAGCTTTTTAAGCCTGTAATTGCACGTTTACCGCCTGCATCTCGACGATTTCATAGCCGTGTAATAGCACTCTTAAAAAGTTGGCGTTTTAGCGTAGGAGTGTAATTGCACTGCTATTTCGCGGAAGTTAAGCGTCCAACTATACAGATTTCCAAGACTGACAAATATTTATTTTCAAATGAGGTATTTATTTTTAAATAACACATTCACATCAAACAATTTTCTACGCACCCTGATTTGTAATAGGTGAATTCATGACCCTTCCATAAAAATGTTTGTAACATTTTTCCGTGTTTGATGCAACATCTTCCAATTTTCAATATTCTATTGCTATGACGTACATCAATTCCAAATCTGTAAAGCATTCATAGATTTCATCTGTCACGTGATCATCAATAGCACCAGAAATCAGGAAGTCACTCTCCGGGATTTCAATGAAAGACAAGATTACCAATACCACACACGAATACATTCTCCGTATATTTACAAAAAGTTATCAAACTTGTTTGGTCCTGAAAATCCAGACATTCTAAAAATTAACGAATGCGCTACCGTTAATTTCAACTAAGTAAAAGCTATTTTGTACTTTCAAAGTGCTTTGTTCATGAATCAGAAACAGAGTCCCGCCGAATACTTGTCCACAGTTACATGTTTAATGACACAAAATGATTCACTGTAAATGAAATTTTGAGAAACTACAGTTGTGTTTGTAACAATTGGCTTCAAAAAACATTACGATGTATTTATTTATTTCATACAGGAAATTTACATATCAACAAATATGCTGTTTCCATATGTGTCCTGTAATATAAAAACAAAAGAAAATATAAAATGTGAGAAATGAAGAAGGCAAAAAAACTGTGAAAACAAAGGAGTGAAATCAAAAAACTGACAAAACGCTAAAAGCAGCAAGCATTGAAATAGGAAACTCACGAAGTATATCGTTGATTACGACGCACAGAAAAAAGAAGACGTCACAGAGAAAAAAGCAAGATCTTATATACTATAATTAATGTATAATGTAAAAAGAGACCAAAACATTGGAAATTAGTAGTCTCCTTACATCATACAGAAATGTGTCGGAAATATGTGCAGTTAAAATGGTAAAAAATGATCAAAAACAATAAAAAACTCGAACGTAAATATTAAACATCAGACATATAATACAAAAATTACAAAAATATTAGTTATATGAGGTGCTCTTTTAATAACATTGAAAATGTAAAAAATGACTTTTCATTTCTGAAATACATAGGAAGTTTAGGGATTGTTCACAAATGACGTCAACCATTTTTCCAAGATTTTTGACCCCCCCCTCCCCCCTCTGTCAACCTCCGTCAACTTTGCGTTGCCCCCTCCCCCTCAGTTGACGTCATCGTTTGAGAAGACCCCCCCCCCCCCCCCCCCCCCCCCCCCCCCCCCCCCAACCTCCACCCCACTTGTTCTTTTGTATGTGAGTTTCTTACGCATTTTTAATAAGACGTGAAAATATTTGCAATGATCTTCGTGTAATTTTTCTCTGATCAAACTCCATCTGTGCTTATCACGGACCACATCAAGATCACATTCAGTGTTAACATTTTCATAAGAAACTTTTACTTAATTAGAAAAATCAAGGTTCTGCAAAATTGTGTGGGTTGACGTCAACTAGTGTCACATCCCCCCCCCCCCCTCCCCCGTCAACCAGCGTCAACTTTAGCATAACCCCCCCTCCCCCCCTAACAGTTGACGTCATTTGTGAACAGTCCCTTATTGTAAATCTTTGCAGCCATAAACCCACAATAGAAATTGGGACTAAAATAATAAAATAAAAACCTGTTTTTTGAATTCACAATATCAGGAAGCGGTTCGGACATCAAGATCTTTGTACTGGCTTTTGCATTACTTCTTTTGCTTTATAAAAATGAATCCAAAACTGAATTAACAAGAACTACAAAACGTGATTAGTGTACCGTACTACTTCAAGACAAGCTGAGGAGAAACTACACGAAGTACAGAATTTATATACCAGTATCAAGGAAAGAGCTGTTCTTGTTGTTGTTGTCATTTTTTTCAGTGAGGATGTTAAAAAAGGTCCTACGGTGATAGATATTTGCAAACAAAGTGGTCTAAGATTTTTCACCGCACGTGGGCTTGGTTCAAGTTATGAAGAGATCTACGAGTTGCTAGTTTCTAATCGAAGGATTGATATGTTTACGTTATCGGAGACACATCTCTCAAAAAACCTAAACGATCAGTTATTTAATGTTGAAGGATATACATTCATAAACAGACCTCGTGAGAATGGTATCGATGGAGGAGTAGCAGTGTCTGAAGGATCTGAAGGATACTTGGAAAAGGAGACCTGATTTGGAAAAGGCAAATATCGAAAACATCACGATCGAAATTTCTCCTCAAGAGTGCAAATCTTTTCTTATAATTACGGTTTACAGACTGCCTAAAGATTCACAATGTCTATTAAAAAGTTTCAATAATGATTTGAATGATATAATTACCTCTGCTTTATCGACCCATAATGAAGTGATTCTCCTTGGAGACTGCAATGTAAATTACGCTAAAAAAGACCCGTGCGATTTCAAAAGCATCCTTACGACAAATGGTTCCAAACAGTTAATTAAAGAAAAGACCAGAACAACACAACAATCATCGTGAAGTACCCTGAGAAATACATCAAAACAAGAGACTTCCGAAATTATGATCCAGTTAAACTTAACAGCGATGTGAAAAATGCTGACTGGACGTCGGTGCTCAACGCAACAAATGCCCATCGTGCTGTCGAACGTTTTAATGACATTCTACTTACCATTTTTAATCGTAATGCCCCATTAATGGAGAAAAAGATCAAAAGTAAACCTTGTCCTTGGATTGACAACGATACAAAAGTAAAAATGAAAGAACGTGATCAATGTCTTCGGAAAGCAAAGCGAATGAACAGAGACGACGAAGACTGGAAAAGATACAGCTACAATAATATGTTACGTAAATCAAGATCAATGTACTACGAAAACCTGCTGACAGAACATCAATACGACTCTAATAACTTCTGTAGCATCATCAAAAAGATTTTCCCTGTATCTAAAATCACACCAGTTGAAGTAAATTCTGGAAATGCAGATAAAACATTTATTACTATTATACAGTGCCGTTGGAAAAATCAAATCAGCTTCAATAAAATTAATGGATTTCACATCGAGGAAACCAACAAACATTCTTCCCAAAACTTTAAAAACATTTAACTTTTCATACGTGTCAACAGTATCTGTGCGAAACCAAGACTGAAACGTAAAAAGGCAACAAGAGTTGATGAACTTACCACCTCAATGATTAAAGACGGAGCTAAATCTATTGCGCCAATTCTTTTTAATGTTGTAAATCTATCGCTCAAAACAGGAACTTTCCCAAACTCATGGAAAATCGCAAAAGTTACACCAATTTATAAATCAGGTCCTGTAAATGCTCCTGAAAACTATAGGCCAATATCAGTACTGCCCGTACTTTCAAAAGTCATCAAAAGAGTGGTACAAACACAGTTGATAAAATTTCTGGAGACAAACAACCTCATTGACTCTGGACAATATGGATACCGTAAAAAACACTCAAACGAGGAAGCAGTTACAAAATTATGTGACGATATTAGAACTCAAGCAAGTAATGGGTGTCTGGTTGGAGCTGTCTTTGTGGATCTAAGTAAATCATTTGATACTTTAAGCCATAGCAATCTAATACAAAAAATACAGTCATATGGAGTACGGTCAACAAAACTTAAATGGTTCACATCGTACTTTTTCAACCGACGGCAAAAAATATGTATTGGTTCAAAACTATCTGAAGAGAAACCAGTAACTTGTGGTGTCCCTCAGGGATCCATATTGGGCCCATTGTTGTTTCTGATATTCTTCAACGACCTAAGAGACTCGATAACCTTCTCATCGTTGCTGAAGTATGCAGATGATACTGTCCTCTATTACCCAAACAAGGACTTCAATACCATTAATGCCTGTCTAAATCAAGATCTTGAAGCACTATCAAGCTTCTACAGAGAAAATGAGCTAGTAATTAATATGAAGAAAGGGAAAAGAGAAGCTTTGCTGTTCGGAACTGCCAAAAGAATTGGTAGTAAGAATCTAACATTAACAATCGACGGAAACAAAGTAAACGTAACAGAAAGATATGTCTACCTGTGTAATGTTTAGAACAGTACTCTGAATTTAAAAGAAGAATTCGCGTCAAAATTTAAACGAGCAGCCACTCGAATCAATTTGCTAAGTAAGATGAGACACCTACTTACTACGAAAGCAACTGAAAAGGTCTTCAAAATGATGATTGTTCCAATTATAACATATTGTGGCAGCCTTCACCTCGTATTGATAGAGACCCAGAAAAGACAGCTTACATCGCTCGAAAACACGTGAAGACATGTATATATGTTAAGAAGTGTTTAAATCAAGACGTTTGCGAACATTTCAAGAACTATTTCAGGCCAGTTCCAAAAGTCACTGTGAAGCTTGCAACTGAAACATTGAGTGAGGGCATTAAAGAAGGGCGTGCAGAACTGCAACTTTACACACTGACGAACTGAAGAACTGACAGAGAAGAGTAAATGAAAAATATCAGTTACCTTCTGGCGTTGAACAATAAAGAAAAATGAAACAAAGAATCCTGCTGCAAAGCCGGTAATTTCATCACAAGAGCTTTAAAAGTCAAGTTGAAAAGCAATCATCTTTTTGATTATTTGAAATGAAAAACACCTTTGTTCTCAGGACTTTTTGCCTTTTTGATATATGGACGATGGTGAAGAAAGCTATGGCATCAGCTGATCGAAGACGCAACATGATCGGCTATTCACTTGTCGGATCAGCAAATTATGCGGCAGGTTTTTACGACAAAGTAATAGTGAATCATGGAAAAACAATCTGAAGGTGCTTAGTTAATGTAAGTATTTCTCTGTATTTAAGTGTTCTTCTGAATATGTGATCCCAATATTGCATGTGTGTTAAATATTTTTATGTGTTAAGTGTATGGCTCACTTAACACATAAATTTGTTAACAACAGGCCCCAATAAACATTATGACGTCAGGATAACGTCATATGACGGTCACCTCAGACCGTTGTTTGACGGTCGTCAGGTGGTCAGAAATGCAACATAATAGTGACGTCAAAAAGTGACCGTCATCTGACGGTCATTTTCGACGGTCGATGAGACGTTGCTTCGACGTTTATGTGACGTAAAAAGATCATGATATCAGTAAACATTATGACGTCAATTTAACGTCATATTAGAGTCAATTCTGACCCTCTTTTGTCAGTCGTCTGGTGGTCAGAAATGCAGCAAAATTGTGACGTCGAGAATTATGACCATCATCTGACGGTCATTTTCGGCGGTCGATGAGACGTTGTTTCGACGTTTTTATAACGTAAAAGGACCATGATGTAATATAATTTCTTGTTCGGATAGAAATAATGCATTGGTTTTAATGTATATATTTTTGTATTAGCTAAATACTTATAACCAAAAGTCTATAGTGGCAGTAGTGTTAACTTTGTAACAAATGTATTAAATTGTCAAAGTATCATTTGTATCATTCAAAGTATCTCTTCAGATATAAACATATCTTTTTAGACAAAAATATCACTATGTCTCTTCAGACTGTTCTCATACGTGAATGCTAAGACACGAATACACTGAAAAGATGCGAATCAAAAGACAAGCCCTGCGAGTACCGAGGGACAGAACAAAAGACGAAAGAAACAAAAGAAAAGAAAAGCAGGGCAATTCATACGTGAAAAACAAATTATAAAATAATTATCAACTACAACCGTCAATGCAACGTTGTTTTCGGTCTTTTGACCGTTGCACAACGTCCGTGGTTTTATTGTTTCCATTTCAACCATTAAACAACCGTCATGCGACGATGAAATACGGCGTCGAAACAACGTTGAAACAGAGTCTTTGTGCTTACAGGGCTAACAAAGAAATAAAAAAAGAACAGCGGGAAATTAGCTGAAATTGAATTGTTAATTTCCTTCGCAGCTTTGAGTATTGTTTTTTTGATTATAATGAATGCAAATAACGTTGTATGGACGTCGAAGAAACGGTTGTTACGACGTCTCCCCAACGTTTTTAAAAATGACTTATTTAGTTTGGGTTTAGGTTTAAGGAATTAAATTCTACTGTGCCTGGGGCAGCGCTTTTATTCCATTATCGCTTCTTTGGCTTTTCACGCATTTTATGTTTTTTTTGTGATCAAACTCCTAAGAAAAGAGCGACGTCATATCGGCGTTTTAATGACCGTTGTTTGAACGTGAACATGACGTCATCGATTCATTTACCGTTATTGAAGTAGAAAACATATTTTTGTGTAATTATAAGACAACGAAATGTAGATATAGCAACAAAAGTTGCTTTTCGTTCATTATTATGATTTTTATATATTTCCCCGTAGGGCGAAATATATGTTAAAACCGGCATTTCCTTCTCCTTCTCCTTCTTTTCGTTCACTTTTATAGCCGCAGTTCAGTATTGAACTCTGGCCTAGCCAAGGTAGATAAGATTAGAGGCTAGTCTTCAGTAAAGTAGTATGCCATCTTTTCAGTTCAGTCAGTGTCAGTGCAGATGAGATTTTGAAGATGTTTTTTGCTAGCTTACATGATTCAGTAGATGAAAATAAATGATGGAAATAAATCGTTTTATTTCTTAGAAAGTTGTAAAGACTTTTGAATGTACGTGTAAAAAACAAAACAAAAAAACACATTGGTATTATGTGTTTGTTTTGTGTATATATGTGTTATGATGATGATATTGGTAAATTAAATGCTTGGAACAACAAACCGTTGAAGCTGTGATTCCAGTGCAAAGGTGAAAATTCATTCTGAATAACCAGGCTGAAGATTTATTTAGTATGATCGTGATGTAATGTAGCCCAACTGAACTGAGAAAGCAAGCACGATGATGATGTATAGCATATATAAAGGAAACCCTTTTCGCGTGGAGAACAACCACCAGTTCAACCAGTTATGTTAATTCAAAAACAGCAAGTATATAAATATGTGATGTTGTATATGCAATTTAAAGTTCAGAAAACCATTTACGTATAATATTTTAATACACAGAGATGATTGGAGACACAATAATAACTTGAAAGAATCTGGTCGAGTGTACTTGGATAATTGTTTAATCCAACAACAGAAAAATAGTTTACTATGAATGAAGTCTATGGTCATGTATACTGTTTTGATGCTGCATATCATATTTTATTTTTCAATATGTAATATATATACAATACTGACAATTTTTTTTCTTACGAACAACGAACGTTAAATCAAAACACAATCCAACATGACAGACAGTCGGTAAATTAAATCAAGTCAGAACACAAACGTATTTTCAGCTATGTAGTGGTTTGGTTATGGATGTGTATTTTCACTACGAAAATCTGTTGTTCTTTTCCATTTTGGATTTACGAAAGTCATTTTTATCACATAATAAACAATGAGTGTGAACGCATTTTTTTGTATTTCTTGAAAAAAACTCTTCGGCCATAATTTGAAATGCTATGTACTATTTGTATTAGTAAAAATTTTGATTTCTTATGATTATTAGTTATTTGGGGGAAATGAGAAGCGAACCTTGTTCCTTAGTTTAATTCATACTTATCTGTGTAAATAATGTCTGTTAAATTGTATTTGCTTGTTCAGATAAGAAAGAAAAGTTCTTCATTCAAATAATAGCATAAATATAATATTTTTTTTATTTTGGATTCAGCTACTTTTATCATACAAGACACACACACAATGTTTGAATTTTATGTATATGCAAATGAATTTGCTTTGATAAATACTGTTTTGATATGAATCGACAAGTACTAAGAGGACATGAAGAGGACATGAAGAATCTGTCAGGGAAGTTTTAGTTGTCAACGGGAAATTATATAAGAGATGCACAGGAACTTTTCTGCCTATTTCTGCATAAAGTAAATAAAGATAGTCAACTTAAATTGAAGTGCTCAACCTACATAGATCATTTAGGAGTTATTGTGTCATGTTTAGTTCTTTTATTTAATTTGATGTTTACATTTTGTTTCGCATTAGGTGAGAAAAAAATATTTTTTTATTGGCAAAGTTCTTCTATTTTGGTTAGAAACTGCTTTTATACGCATAACAGTTTCTTTACTCTGTACTGAATAAAAATGCAAAACAAAGTCATACAAAAAGGCAAAGCTCTCACAAATGGCAAGTTATAGGGCAAAATTCAGTGAAATGACAAAAGTTTGCCCACCTAAGGAAAACAATTAATTTTAAATATGGTGCAATAACACTCAGAATGAATTGAGGAACTTTATTAAAACTTGAAAGCCTTAAAAGTTGGTGTATGAATAACATATATATAAAACTTAGAAATACAACATTATATATAACTAGATTTTTCGGCACTTAGGTGTCTTTTTCAATAGTGTGAAAATTTACAAGAAAAGTAAATCTTATAATAGAGAAATTACTAGAAATGAAAAACTAAAACAATCCAGAAAATCTGTGCCTTAATTCCCAGCTGATCGTTACTTAATAGAATTTCGTGGTATTCACTGTCTCTTGACAGAGCATATAAATATGTGGTAATCACTGTCCAATAACGTAATTAATCAAAACTCAACATCACTACCGCAAGGGAGAGTTTGCCATGCTCTCTATTACTGCCACTATTATTTCAATGAGATTCAATCAAATTTTGATTTAAGAAAATTTTGTGCTATTTACTGTCTCTTTTTTATTGAACAAATTTTCAATATATTACATATCTTTATCAAATAATCCAAACACATCACACATCAGACATTTTCCTTATTTTTTCAAAAACCACTTTTTCATTTTTCACAAAAATATACTACCCAATCAAAAGAACTTGAAAATGGCTTTCCATCGATGTAAAAATTGTTTTGAAATTCGGTATATTCGGTATATTCATTTAAAATTTCCGGCAGAGGTTGCCTTGTTTGTGTCTTATTCATCCACCTCTTTAATTTATATTGTCTAGAGTTTTGGCGCCTAAACTCTTTCTTACTACATTTATATAATATATATATATATGATATAATAACATTATAACAAATATAAATAACGTTATATTAGATAGACAGCTGATGACACTGAAAAATTACAAAAAGTGCAAAGTTTGCAAAAATTGATCTTTTCCTTATTGATACCTTTTTTATAAACGTCAAATAAGTTCTGCTCAGCCACAATTATGTGGCTTATGTTTATTCTAAATATGCACAATGAGGTCTCAAAAAACTTCATCATTCTATAAAGGCTAATAAAGTTGCATTTAAAGAGTTTTCAGTTGTTAGAATAACGGTCTGAATCAGCCATTATGACTGTCGTTTGCATTCTTGATTCTTTGGACATTCATTCTGCCTGTATATAAAAAAGGTATTAGACAGAACAAACTTTCAAAGCAATGAATTTCAGGTGTTAAAACTAGCAAATCAAGTGTGCTTCTGTTTCGTCCATTTTGAACCAATGTTATGTGTTAAGAATGCACTTCCGTTTTTCTCAATTTTGTCAATGTCACTACCCGCCCGTCTATGTAAAAAACAACCTTGACTGATAAAAACGCTAGACTGCTTTTTTGCATACTGTCAGGAAAAACAGAAAATGATCATGTTTCCCATATAATTTTCTTAGATAGACAGTTTACAAATGTTTTAAAATACCTAATTTACCGGCAATAGATTTTGTAGACTTTCACGATAGACATGCCATTAATCTATATACTACTTCACATAAGAAAGACTGAAAAATTGCCAAATGGAAAGTTTCCTAGAAAACATTTTTGAGACACTGTTTACTAAAGAATATACAGAAAGTTGTGGTTGAGCATCTAACAACATTTCTGTCAATGGTTGAAGTTAATTCACAACGATTTAGAAGGAATAGGTATGATAATATTCACATTATCAGCTTCCAGTTTGTTGAATCTGATAAATTTCTGCACAAAGGTAAAATGATTGGCAGTGAGTTGGACAGGAATGAAAGTTGCTGCTGTATGATTTTCATATTCTGTATTCCAGATTTGTATAGCATTACTTTGTCCAAAAAAAAATTGTTTGACGTGGCGTTGCAACCAATTCATTCTGGCCACATACATAGTTATGATCTCTGTCTGAAGTATGATTTTCAGTTCATACACATTTTTTACTATTCCAGGTCGATACTCGTGAGAATGGAGATCCACATTTGGTCCAAGCCATCTACCAATAACACAACACCTCCGTTGATAACCATTATTCATCTCCAGAGGACACAGCAATTGACCAACCAAATTCATTTTCTTGATGTTTCGTACAACCTTTGATACACGAACGAAGTTACTGTTTTCAAAAAGCTTTTGAAATAAAATGGACAAATATTCATAATCACATTCAGAAATGTTTACTAAACCATCAACTACGGTAGTGTTGGACTCATATCCAGATACTTTGAAAACATCTCCTGTTATCTCTGGCAGATAACGTAACCATCTTGAAATTGATGAAGTTTCAGTTAAATCAAGTGTCTGTGGTGTTTTGACTTTAATGAATGATAACAGGTTGTTGTTTTTTAAATACTGTTGCACGTGAAACGTTGTGACAACTTTTCTCATGAACTGGAATCCAACATTATGGTTGTTAGTATGGTGTGAACCAAGGATACCATTGAAACGTTCCCAGCTAAAGCACCAAAAAGCATGGACTGGGCCATAATCAAGCAAGCACTCTCGCAAATGAAGGTGTAAATGCATGTTTGGAGTGCAAAAACGTTTTCCCATTTGATTTTGGTAAAGGTTGCAGAACATCTTTAACAAAACATGGGCTTGTTCCACCTCCTGCACTGAAATTGTCTTCTTCACCAACAAACTACATGCTGAAACAAACAGTGACCAGATGTTATAATGTCTGCTTGGTAACACGTCATGTAAACTGTACATTGAATAGATCAATATCCAGTTTTTCCACTCATCAGCTTTCATTCTTTTATAACATTCATAGATGTGACCTGCAAATAATACTATAATACTAAATACTATTGGATTCCTTATACCTTGTAAATTGTTATATGGATCCAAACGTTTACCAGTGTCTTCATCAATTGTCTTGTAATGGCCATCATAAAAATATTTTTCCTTGTGCTCATAAAAGGTAGATGAACTGACATATCCTGAACAGTGTGGACAATACTTTCGTTTTCGTTTCTGTTTTGCTGAATGATCCATAAGCTGTTAAGAGGAAATAGTTGTATATATATTTTATTTTACGAAAATTTTGATGGATATTTCTGTAACTTTGCTATTATCTTGTCAGGATTTGGATAAAACAGATTAGATCAACAGTGAGAGTAATTATTTCTTTAATTTTTGAATTTTCAACCTGCCCATTTTATATAATTGACAGGGAACTGTATGTGACTGGAAGATATTTTTTTATTTAACAACTCTCCGTCATAGAATATTTACACGCATAAAGCTCCTATTTTCAGTGAAAACATAATAGGTGCCTATGAAGTTGATATCAACCATCTCATTTTCAGCCTCCTTCGTAAAATCAAAAGCAAGTGTTTTTAAATGTTTCGTTTTCACTGCCATGGGTATTCTTGTGTATTAAAGTTGGTTTCAAGAAGTGGTAGGATGGAGGGTGATAAAATATTTTGATAACTTAACTGTTGACATTCGAATTGATATGAAGTGATATGTACCTGGTTTTTATCAACTTGAAGTCAGGTTTTCTACCTTTAGTACAAGATCGGCGGGAACATAGTCTTAAAACATTTTTTCCTTTTATTTTCTTGAACGAAAATGCAGAAAATTATAAATTCGCGCCTAAAATGTTTGTAAATCGTACGCGGAATCACATGACTTATCCGTGGAATGTAAACCGGGGGTACATTACAGTGAATACACAAATAAATACTTTGTGTCAATGTCAAAAATTTATTCGTTTTCATTATTAGGGCATTGCATATTTGCAATTCGTAAAATTTTTGGCTATCTCATTATCATTTCATCACATTTGCAATTATTAGATGTGCTCAGTTGTCGTAGCGACACCCCAAATGATATGAACTGTCCACAATTGCTTTTTGTTTTCTGACTTGCGCAAATGTATTGTTTTTTAGCAGAAGCTTTTATTTTCTGTTGAATAGTCTTTGTAATTCAAGGGAAGAACTTATCGCGAAAAGTGAAAGGAATCGCTATCTAATGAACTCACGAGGTTTTTACACGAAAGTAGCCACTGGGCCAAAACTGCTCTTTCCAAATGAGAAAACTGGGGAGAAAAGAAAATTAACACCCGATCAACGATATACGTAAGTATATACACTGGCCGATATAGTCGAGCGATAGTGAAACACCTGCAAACTGAAACATCCTTAACCTTAAAGAGTGATAGGTCCACATGTTATTCTTAGGATCTAGGGTAAATGATTACGACGTAGGGACTAATGAAGAAAAAAGTCATTTCAAGTATTTCGAGTAAAATTGTTTTTTCAAGTATTTCGAGTCCATTTAAAATTCTTTCTTATCGCTAATCCAACCTAAAAAAGAAAGATAAGTAACAAAGAGCATATAGGTATAGTAGTTATTCCTAATCAGAGGTTCTTGAAACTCTTCTAATCGTGTACGTAACTCACAACAAGATGCCCTTACGGGCAGAAAGATTTCTGCAAAATCAGCTGAAGTATGAAAGATGGAAGACTAACAATAACATTCTTGAAACTTGAATGATTTTGAATGATTGAACAATACAATACAATACAGTACAACATTGACTGCTGCTCAGTGTAGACTGCATACAGCAGGTGGGAATTGTAACACACAAAGTAAAATGAGTTTTGTTATTGAAATTTTAAAGTTAAATGTGTTCAAACAGCTGGCCAAAAATGTGCTACCAGTGAAAATTTTCATGAATAAATGATTTGAAATTATATGTTGACTCTTTTGAATGTTTGAATGAGAGTGAAAAATGTAAAAAGTACTCTTATATATATATAATTACATAAACAATACACAAATTACATATAAAAGAAAAGTGTGACATAACGATCAACCGAACATGACCTAATTTAATCTAACAAAATAGAAGAAAGTTTATAAAAATTCTTTAAGAAATTCGAAAAAAAGGTTGAATGATCTTTACAGCATAACATCATGTTAAAACTTGATATGATATGTACTTCCAATCTTCTTAATTATATACATACAAACAGAATTCCCAATGCTGCAAATACGTAATCAAAAATCTTGATCGTTAAAAGTATATGCTCTATAAATTTATACCAAAAATTTTGTAGTGTTACTAATTGTATAAAGTATTTTGAATTTATACACAGAACATTTCAATTTGTGTGATTAGGAAGATCATTCGTAATTAGGGGCATTGGCAGTATAATATAGCTAGAAAATCATCAATCAAGAGTGGTGCAGAGTAGACAACCACTTAACATTGGAGCTAAGGAAGAAACAGAGCTTAAAAAGTATACAGCAGGAAACAAACAAAAATCTTTTGTATCTAGAAAGGCTTAAACATTGAGACATTTTTCCCTAATACAAACACATAGCTTTTTGACTTTGTACAGCTTTTTAGTTAGAAAAGAACAATCACACTACAGAAGAATTATTATATTATTATAAGTGTACGTACTCCTCAGAGCTTCATGAAAGCTTAATTGACACTTAATTTAAACTGTATATTCCACCATTAAATTTATTTGCATCCGAAAGAAAATATTTACTTTATTTTGGAGGCACAGAAAAATGTAAAGTGTATCACAAACAAAAAAGTAAACAAAAATTTTGATCATGAAAAATACATGATCCAAATATTATATACATATATATAGATAAGTTTCTAAGTGACGTGACGTTTATAAACATTAGTGATTTTTGCTCGATAATTGCTGTGAGTTTCGACATAAATGCTTAATAGATCGAGTCAATTTCCTACCAATATGTGCACGCATCTTGGTTGGCAATTAGATGCTCTCTGCACACTGTCGGTTAAACCGGTTCTCAGGAGGCGTTTTTAAGACAAAAAAAATTATTAAAAATAATACTCATTAGCACTCGAAATCTATTTTTGTGAAGTTTATTAAATTTTTAGTTTAAACAGATCTTTAACTGGTAATTAACATCAGAAACTCATCTATATAACTGAAAGTTAAAATTTTTTTTTATATACAGAATGTGAAGTGTTTCGAATTATATATTTATTAAAATTAGTAAGACTGTTCATACTTAGAGACATTGGTAACCTAAAAACTACACTGATCACCAACAAAAAACAACACTGCATTTCAAAGCATTATACAAAGCAAATAACCTTAAAATAGCTAAAGTGATGCTGACTAGACAGACATTTGGAGGTGGAACTTAAGCTGAGCTGTACGTATCCCGAGCTTAAAAAGCATTACAGCCCACACATGAAACAAACAATGAACTTTTTTCAGATAAAATCCCAGACATTTCAAAAACAAAAAAAGCATAATATACCTTTTTCATTCTCTGTTTACAAAACGATACGAAAAGTCACCATTGAATCATTACAAGATAATAATAAATTACTGCTCGAGATTTTATTCTTCATTTTCAGTTTTGGAAACGTGCATCTTCTTTAATTATACTGACTAAAGATCCTTTGGGATCCTTTTGGTTGGTTCTTTGTTGTGAATTTCTTCGACTGAAATGCGTGACTTTGATTTCGTGTAAACATTCGCACGAGATTTCAAAAAACCGCTAGGTTTGGACAGTAAGAAGAAGAAGAACAGAGCCGGTTTTAAGGTATTTCTTGCTTTCGCAGAAATCCAATAACGTTCTGCATGTGAAATTATTAAATCATTGAGTGATTTGTCTCGCTACAGATAGCTACATTGCATTTTTGAAGTAAATTGAATTTTCGGATAAGAGAATTTGTTAAAGATCTGGAATTTTTTTTCGATGTAAACAAAAACTTTTAACAAATTAAAGTGTTGACTCTTTGAAGAATTATTTTTAGAATTCGAAATCCCAGATCGCATAGAAAAGAACACTGAACATTCGAAAATTATGACGAGAAACATGCCAGAAAAAGAGTAAACGTTTTTTTACAAGAAACTTAGTAACAACACAAAATTTAAATAAAGTTTTCCTTTCAAAACAATTTCCTTAAATAAGAAGTCAAGTATGGAAGAAAAACTTGCTTACTTACTTAATATTCATAACAATGCAGTCTTATAAAAAGAAAACGCGTAACGAGAAAAAGCACTTGACAGAATGTAACCCAGTAAGCAAAATGACGTTGGATTAACGTCGGTCTGACGTCGCTTTCCAACGTTGGATGACGGTCGTTTAATAGTTGAAATGGAAACATCGAAACAACGTCGGATTGCGACGTCGAAACAACGTCGGAAAATGACGATAAAACGACGAATCCCGACGTCGAAATGACGTTGAAACAACGTTAGATGACCGTGTTACAACCAAAATCAACGTCGGTATGACAACTATATAACGACCAAAACCGACCTATGAGTCATTTTGTCAAATATGAATCCACGTGAGCTTTTATGGTCATAAATGAAAACAGTTTTTTGTTAAACATAATTTATTCAAACATGTATCATATTCGTTAATACAAATTTAGTGTTCACTTTCACTGTCTGAAAGGGTTGGTGTGACGAATCTCCTTTTAGGTAGGGGAGATCCGTCCAAATTCGTTTCGTCATGCGCATGCGATGTTACTTGACATCTTCCACCAGCACCGACGCGGTCAGGAACGTATTTCAAACAGTTGCCTATGATATTCCGCACCATAAGCTCTGTAGCATTGCCGTGCTTTTTCATTACAGCATCTAAGAAAGAAACTTTATTTATGAATTTCAAACGTTTCTTATCTAAGCAAAAGCCTTTCCAGAATCATACCGGCTAATCATACGGAACTTTCTATCCCGGCAAAGCGAAACGAGACGATTATGACGAGGTCCTAGCTTTTATGTAATTGTCACTAAATTTACTTTTCTGATCATATGGAAAATAAAAAAAATCACCCTGGCCCCTAAAAACACTCTTTCCTTCCATTGAATATTCAATCCTTACCGATGACTACCCGGTAAATTCTCGTTTCCGCAAACGCTTTTTTTTCAATCAGGTTCCTCGAATTAAATTCGAATTCGAACGATATTTTCATACAACTTAATGGAATGTCTGGTTTACTTCAAAAGAAGAGTAAAGAATAAGAAGTCGAGTAAAGAATACATTTTTCAAGTATGAAATTTTCGTTTATTTTCTAGTGAAATTTCAAGATTGCTGTCTTTCTGTAAATAAATTTTAAAACGAGTTTTCTGCAGAAATGTCTGGATGCAATCAAATTGTAAATCGGATAAATCTGCGCTTAAAAGTTATGAGATTAGTGAGAAAAAACACATTATTGTGTTATAAAGTTATGCTCGGTAAAAATGACAACTGTTGCTATAAAAGATTGATAGAATAAACTGTGAAAAAAGTCAACCCACCTGTTCAATATCTGCCTCACATGGTTCTTTTCATTCGTTCCTCCGAGGCGACTCATCTCCTTTACCTACAAAAGTTGAAATTATTAAGTCATGCAACTTATAATTTATTTAGCACTGCTTGTAACTCATAAACATACCATCTGTTTGAATTTTAAATCATCTTCCAGGATGTTATTAAGCTGATCAAATTCAGCCATTGTCTGGAGAGGCTCCTTGACAATTTTCTCTGTCTTATCACCAACAACTACAGTTTCTTGGGCTTCTTGACTTGTAATTTTTTGCATCAATATCTTTTGGTTATGGGCAATATCTGCCAGGAACTTCATTACAGTCTTTTGGAATCCTGAAAACAGTCAACCGTATATTGGTGTCAAAAATAAAAATATATGTCAAATTGAAGTATTTCGAAATTCATGCAGAGGCTAAGGTTGATAAGGAACCATACTTGCTGTTGACATGGGAAATTGATTATTAACAGCAGCTGCTGAGTCTATTTTAGGTGGCATTGGTGAATACTCTTCTGTAGTTGGAATTTCTATAATATTGACAATAGTTGACATGCTTGAGTTGACATGTATTCACATATTTTACTGAGAACTCCATAAGAAAATACTACAAAAAACATCTAAAGATCATGTTTGTAAACTATTAAACTTTCTTTTTTTAACTACTTTATTTATGAACTACTCAAAACCAAGTAACTATATACACTAGTACTAGTCCCCTACCACTCGGATCATCTGTTGATTTTCTCTTTTGAGCTACAGCCTTGCTAGCATTTTTCAATCTGTAGTAAGAGATACAAAACACTGGATGCTTACAAACATAAATTGAAAACATATCACACATAGGAAAGAAAACAACACTAACGAAAAACATTCACCTTTCATTATTAAAGCAAAGCCTGTGACACATGGTATGTCATATGAACACAAAATACTTCTACAGTGTTGATGTGAAGTATAATTAAAGGAATTGAAGTTCAAATCATTCCTCTGCTCAGAACTTGTATCTTTAAATGTCATAGTTCTTTCCACAATTTCGCCTTTGACCATACATCGCTCACATGAATTATATCCAGTATGTCCCTTAATACATTTTAAAAATTGGCGTGCTGGTGCATCACATGTGAAACACTTGGGTTGAAATTCTTTCTTGTCATGATCTATCTCAACTCCATTAATAAGCAAATGGCTGTATTCCTCTAAAAAATCTTTCAAAAAATCCGTCACAGAATCTGGCTTTTGCTGGCCACAAAACAATGCAATGGCATAAGGTTTTCCATCATTCACCCTGCCTAGAATTGGCCATACCTGGGTACCAGAGCTCTTGAATAATGGCAAGCCATCTATATTCACTGTCAATAGAATTTTTGTCCCAGTGATATTTGGAGATTGTCTTAAAATCCCTTGCCTGATACCAAGATATATGTAATCCCCACCACATTTGTTGGATACTGTAACTTTACTTGGGGTTCTTAACAGGGTCCTGGCATCCACAGGAAGTTCTTTGCATCCATGCTCCCTTAAAATTGATAGCAACCCATTCATAGCTGAGTGAGAGATATTCTCGTGGATTGCCCAATGTGCCAATTTTTTGCTAAACGTTTGATCATCTTCACCATGACACTGGCCTAGGTCAGCATCTTCACTTGATTCAAAGGACAAATCCATGGATGTGAACTCATCCTCAGAAGACAAGGAATTTTCACTTTCTCCTTCGATAACAACATCATTTTCGTTCTCATCCTCATGGCTTGATTTCTCCAAGTAAAGCAACAATTCTTTATTTTGTCTGTCTCCAATTCGATGTTCTCGATGACATTTTAACACAGAGACTAGATCAAAAAAACAAACTGACATTAACTGACTTATATATAACTTTCCTGAAAATGGAGTATTTCCTTTTCACAAAGACAGCATTAAGTCTCCAAGAAGGAGAGTGCTTCAAATTCAAAAGAGCGAAGATGCTTATGTTTTTATAATAAAGTTCCTTTCTGAGACATAAATTTAGTTGTCACAATGGTTATCAAAATATGAACTGAATTGGAATGAAATATCATGTTTTTCACTAGATATGTTTCTTGTGCTGTGCAGAATGGTTTTCAGCGAAAAAATACAGGGGAGTGAAATGGAAAAAGGGCCCTGAAAATTTTCTTCAAGGTTCTTTTTGTTGATATACATTCTAAGAAAAGATTGTGAAAAAAATACCAAAAAATATGTAGCAACAGAGATTTAAATGCCCTACATATGATCATCATAAAACATAAAAAAGAGCCAGCAGGCAATGACTGTAATTCTAGTTCTTGGTGTGAAGAAAGTGGGATAGCTCGCAAACATATAAAATAATAGGTAAAAATTTCTACTTACATCAAGCAATAAACGAACAGATGACTTGGAAACTGTTTGTAAATATTAAGTTAACAAAAGCAAAGAAAATTCATGCAAACTGATACGTTCCCTTCGCTCATAAACATAAATCAAATGTTCCCGCGCTCTGTTCACCTATCACGAAAATACTCGAATCACGCAGGCGCATAAAGTTCTTGGCGCGAAAATTATGAATAAAATTTTGCGACGTCGTTTCGACGTTGAAACAACGTTGGATGTTCTAATGACATTGTAATTGCATTTCCTTCACTGTGTTATGTTTAATCTTAATAATAATGAAGCGCCTTGAAAAAATATTCGTGAAGTCAATCGTTTCTGATATGGTTGATTTATGGTCATTTTCAGTCGCAACTAAAAGTGACCGTCGTTCCGACGTTCATTTTGGTCGTATAATGGTTGCGACAATGAAACCACTAAAATGCAACTGCAATACAACGTCAGGTTGACGTCGGATGCTAACTGGGAATATTCTTGAAACTCAAGATCCTTTTCCAGTAACTTACGGGTAGCTTATTTACCTGTATTTCTATGAATTGACAGTTCACCAAGAACAACTTGAAAATTTACGATCGGTCATCTCCTTTCGAACTTTCAAATTTTCATTTTGTCTAATTTTTCTAGAAGGTTTTGAGAACCATCCACCATCATTGAAAACAACGTAAAAATCGAGTTGAGAAAGATGTTGATTTCCTCTGATCATTCATTGCATCACACAGACTCCAATGTCTTAGTTGTTCTTTGTTGTTGTTAATTTCTAAAAATGAAAAGCCCAAATGACTTTCATGACTTTCACTATCATTGAAAACCAAGAAATACTACAAGTTCTTCTTACCTGAATAATGCCTCGTATTAATACTATTGATACTGTTTACAAATCACATACACGCGCACACAACCGACCCTCACATTGCTATAAATGAAAAGAACACTGCTCACGTGCAACTGCAACTTGCTTGTCGTCGCATTGCATTGTTGGTATGAAAATCGAGTTCATTTATTTGAGTTTACTCGCTTTAACTGTTCCTTGAAATGTTCTACCTTATCCGTTTCAGCTATTCGTAGAAATATGCTTAAGTAAAAGTAAATCATGTCATTTATTTTCAAAATTTTCACTTATAGGCTACAACAGCTGACTCGAAGATGTGAAGTTGAAGAGGAGGAAGATTTTGCTTTGGATGAACAATTTAGTTCACCAAATCAAACAATGGAGTCAATCTCACTACCTGGGTAATTTTTTCTCTTAACAGTAAATAGAAGCTTGTTTCAGACAACGTTTAAGAAGGAAATAACTTAGCTTTTCAACATTTTAGTGCAGCAAGATGTTACCTGTCGTCACGGCAATCGACGCCACAAGTCGTCAAAAAATCGCCAAAAAACAATGATGTTATCAGGTTATTGTTGAGTCATATTTCGAGAAAAATTATTATAATAACTGAAATGATGAAATTCAATGTTTCTTATCCCAATTTAGAGCAATTAATGATCTTCAAGATCACATGGCCGAAAAGTACGCGCCAAGGAGTCGACGTTAGAGTCGTATAAAGACACCATTTCATCTTTGGAAATGGAAATAATGGCCATGAAGAAGGCATCGAAAAAAAATGAAGCAGTCGCTTGTAAGGCTGTCATACCAACTGAACTTTCTGTAAATTAGATGTTTTCATGGTTGGTTGCTTAAACTTTTTAAATCAACTATTCAACCGACGATAATCTTATTTATTTGTTATAATAACTATCTTATTATTTCACTTTTACAGCAAATGGTTAGATCATATTACAAGGCCACTGATCCCGAAAATAATTGGGACTTGAACTCTAGGTAAGGTAACCACGTCAATTTTGAAAAGACGAACACCCTAACGGACTTTTTATTGATCCGTAAATCTTATTTTTTCTTTAAAGATTTGATGCACAGAGTAATGTCCGTGTTACAAATCACCTTATGCAAATGATGAAAGATGAAAATGAAAACATCCTGGAAAGCTTTCCTTATGGATTAGTTAAAAGTATGTATTGCTTTTCACAATTGACTTTACGGTCAATTCTCATAGAATAAAATTTGATTTATACCCTTTTTTAAATTTAGGAGCTTGTAGAAGATATCACGAATCGCTTCGGCGACAAGAGAAGGAAAGGGGAAGTGATAACTTCGAAATTATTCAGAAGAAGAAAAGAGGTGTTCAACGTCGACATCGAGTAAGTGATTTTTTTCAATGTTACCTTACATTATGAACAGTAAATTCTTGAGCAAGCAAGTAATTTTTCTTGGCATTTTTCTAGCTTTTAAAAGTACGAAAAAAGAACGGGCAAGGAGAAGAATGGGAGGATATCACTGCAGAGCTGATGAGCGATGTAGAGAGTGACGACGATGGTAACAAATGTCATCGAACGATTCCGTGGAGGACGCAAGATCTGAATGACCTCATAAAAAAGTCAGACAAACAGAGAGGAGGATATATTACATATGGTCATCCGTCAGATCGCAAACCGTCTGCGAAAGTTTCGGAAAAATATCTTTTAGCAGGAGAACTTTTGTGAATCATGAGGTTATGTTTGTGACCCTATTATATAATCCTCTCTATACCTCGATATGAAGTTTTTGAAGTATCTCGAGTTATTTTGCCATAAATTTTTCGAATTATTCGGAGTATATGCAAAGTCCGCATCATACGATAGTCGTTTTATGATTATTGTTTAATCCGTCTTATTAAGCAACTTGATTTACACGGGTTCGATTGTACAACTTGTACCTGTTTTGATATTTGGTTAAGAATAGATACACGTTAAACTAATTTAATGTCATCATTTTTCATATTGGAAAAAATGAAGTACTGTAAATGACTTACATCATAAATAAACGGAAAAAACGGAAAATATCTGATATGCGGAGTTGGTATGCGGAATTCTCGAATTGATATGCGAAGTTGATATGCGGATATTTTCAAATCGACATGCGGAGTTATGCGAGAGGTATCCAAAGAATATGCGGAGATATAACAAGTATATGCGGAGTATATGCAAAGTCCGCATACATCCGGATACAAAAGTGTCCGTATGCAAGATGAATATCTCCGCATACCAACTCCGCATACACTCCGCATAGTAGCGCATACATGTCCGTATGCAAAGATATGCGGAACCGTATAACACTGGATACTGGTAATGTCGGCGCAGTGCTCTTTATACACTTCAAAATGTTGTCACTTTATTTGGTTCTCTGGAGTCCCCTTAAAGACAATCGACATTAGAAAGCTTCAATACACATTAGCACTTCCTATCTATTTTCTTATATTGTATTTGATTTTTAGTATGTACAAGGTATAAAAGTGTAATTAACATTGGAAACTCGTCTATTAAAACTAGGTTTAACAATTTTCTTTTCGTTTGTACAGTAAAACCACCTGTATACAAATTTGGTAATATAATGTTGTAAGATAGTTTTATCTGAGTTACAAAAAACAAGTGTTCTGTTTTACATTGTTTACGGTATAAAGGATGTCAAGGTTCTGCAACAATAAAGATTATACATTTGTTATGATGAAATTCTTTTACACATTGATGATATATATATTCAGTTGTTTAAGGGGAAATATTAGTCGCAGTTAGGTCAGATAACTTTTAGCTAAGTGCCCATGTAATAACCTCTCACTTTTTAACTCCTCGGTAAAAATTATATACCAAACCTTATCATTTGACCATGAACATCTTCATTTCATTATAAGTCCAAAATAAGTTTTTTTGCGGTATTAAATTCAATTCCACCCTGATTAGTAAGGACAACATTTTTGTCTGTGCATCAGGTGGATGGTAGTTATACTGTAACTGTTTTTACTCATTGTTTTCAATGTACACGCAATAACTGGCAAAAATTTTGCAACTTTGGGGAAATATAAAGTCAAATTTTTGCGAATCTTGTTTCATCTTTGTCATATGACAGTCAGATATGGTCACGACTAACTATGACCATAACACGACGTCGAATAAACATTAGCTTTGGTCAGTTTTGGTCGCGACGTTAATGTGACCAAATCCTGACCCTCATTTAAACGCCCGATGCTTACTGGGGGAAGATTTCGTATCGAAATCAGATTGTCGACTATTTGGAAATTAAACCAACAGCAATCATTAAGTATGAACGTTCTTGAAATTAAGGAAACAAAAGAACTTTTCTGGCAAAAAATTCTAATAAAATAGGAGTTTTTGCCAACGAAAAATGTTTTCTAACAATTGTGAAAACTTTGTGACTGTACTTTTGCCTCTGGGACAGTATAAAGATTGTTTGCAAGAGCTTGGGAAATCGAGCTTAATTCACATAAATTTAAACCCAAAGATCTTCTCAGCATTCAACCAGCCGATGCTAAGGTTTTATTCATCCTGGTGACGAGTTTAAACAGTCTTTACTCTGACCTCAGCGCATAGTAAAGTAATTTGGTATTTGTTTTATCCAAACAATGAAAGTTGTTTTCTTTGCAAATAAAGTTATATGATGATCTTTCAGCAAAAGCGAAACTGAACAGAATGCTTTAAGCGAGAGGTAAAAAAATCATACATTTTGAAGTGAATCATTAAAATGTAACGATGCTGAATTTGAATTCTCACATAACACCTTGGTTTGTTTAGATTGTAATTACTAGCAAATACTTTGTCATAATAATTGGTTCATTCTTGTCTTGTCAAACTAGAAAACTTGAGTTGAAAAATTTTTATCTCATCAAAACATGCATTGGTGTTGTGCATTGATAATGCTTTTACCGCTGCATGAAGTTATTTTAGGTAAGAACCATTATAATACCGTTTACCATTTAAGTATTCTTACTATAATTTCCTCAGCATGGTGTTAAAAATTAATAAATTAACCAAATGCTGAGAGAACTATACGGGGAATTACAATCAAAATAATATGGTGTTCAAATAAGGGACTATAGTAAAAAGGTTACATCGAATAGAAGTTTTTATATCAGAATTTGAAATTGTTGTTCATAGAACTACATGCATTGCGAATTCTAAGCCGCAATTGTGCAACTCTCTATATATTAAGAGCCGATTCTCTGTCCTTTTTGTCAGTTTGTTCGTTTGTTTGTCTTTCACGCAAAATGATAGATGTGAACTGTAGAGAGAATTTCCTTTCTTGAGCGTAACGTCAGTGCGAAGCCAATGAGACTCAAGTCGAACGCGACATTTAGGGAAAACTATTTTGGTATCCATTACTGATAGCTGACGTTTCACGGGGTCTTCAGTATTGGCCATGGGTCGTAAAACCTTGGGAAAAATGTTTCAAGACGGGGGTTCTAAAACGTCATTTAAACTTTTGATCGACAATATCTCCAAAACAGCTGGTCGCAGACATACTGTCCTATAAATTTTGTTCTGAATTTCGAGCACTGAGAGACAAAAACCAATACAAACGTTACCATGCAAACGTGGTTTTCATGTTTTTATTATGAAAGTTTATGTTTATTTTGTTTGTTTGATTTAAGCTCTATTATCACTTATTTATTAAATAAACATAATAAACTCTGGGTAGGAAGAATGTCCACAATGTTATATTCACTGTTGTATATCATAAAGTGTGATGCAGAATTACTGCTTCACTTATTTCTGTGAAGTAAATCACTATAGCAATTTCTTGTAATTGCAAACAAATATCTAAGGTAACCAAAACTCAGGAATATTTTGTAAAATGATAGTTTGTAAATTCAAAAACGGATTTTTAAATTTTAAAAATGTTTCAAATAGTATATACAACAACCAAAAACTTTTTGATTTTGTGACTTTTGTTATAAGGATTTCAACATAATACCTCGCATTCTACACACTTACAGTTGAAACTGGATAGTCAATCCGTGTAATGATCACATTGCATGAGTAATCTTGATGCTTTCGGCCCTTATTACGCAAGCCCATTATGTAGCACTGGCACTTTTTACGACGGCCCTATTTATGCCAGAGGCCATTTTTTGGCCTTATGCCGAGAAAGGCTAAGTATAACGCCAAGGTGAAAGGATGAAAACGTTTGTAACTAAAAGTGACTGCATTTGTTTAGTTTTCTCATTTCCTTTGTTTTTAAAAGTTTTTGTTTATATTCTACGCAAGTGAAACAGTTGAAGCTATACACCATGTCGTCAATTCAATGCTATATCCCCCTCTTCATTCCTAGGCTTGTTGAATTCTTCAATTTCTGCCGTAAATTTTCTAAAAAATGGAAACAAAATTTAACGCCGCTATTTAGTCGAAAATTCAAAATTTTAACACCGACCCTTTTTACGCTGGCGTTTATTACTCTGAAGCCAAAAAATAATAAGGGCCGGTAAGGTATCTACTGGTATCTACTGGTAGTATCCCTTATCAAAATTAAAGTACCATAAGTATACTTTATGTACACATAAAGCATACTTCATTTCTACTTTTAACTGAAGAAGTAGGTTTGAAATATACTTATTCTATACTTCTGAGATGGAAGTACAGAAGAAGTATAACTTGAAATTCATACTCCATTTATACTTTTGTTTTGAAGTATAAATGATGTGACTGCCTTTTGTTTTGATATATATTTCAACACTTGAAATTAAGGCTACAAAGAAAATAAACTATGTCTAAATAATATGTACATAAAGTAAACATAGAACATAACAAAAATAGATAAAAAGACTAAAAGTATGAGAGAAGACTAGCCAAAGAACTGAATGAATAACTAATGCAGAAGTACAAAATGGTAGGCAAATGGAAACAAAATGGCTGAAAGGGGTGGGGCAAGGCAAAAGTAACACAAGCAAAACTGTAAATAAACAAAATATAAATAAAATAAGAACAAAAACTTACTGAAATATAAGGTCCAATAATATTAAGCAGCCACAAGCAAGTAGATGTAAAAATCAATCCAATATGATACTAAGAGACTAAAGACTTTACTAAGTGCTAGAGCACAACTGCTCTGCTTAAAGTCTATATGCAACTGAATGTTAAAGCAAACTTGACAAAAGCTATTTATAGAAAAATATAAACAAAAATGGTAGCTACCAATCAAAACAAAATAAAGTTACATCAGGAACAAATGAAGTATACTGATTTTATACTTCAGAAAAGCAGAACATTAAAAAAGCATATTGAAGTACATTGGAAGTACATTTTGTTCTTTTAAAAAACAGAAAATCACGCTAAAATAAAATTCAAGTTTGAAGTACATTAGAAGTATGTCTTATTAATTATGAAATGCTACAAATGAATGCTTAGGAATATACTGTGCAGGCTTTAAGAAAAAAGTAAGGAGAAATCTTTAAAAAGACAATTCTATTTATAGTTGATGAAAGTGACTTAATTGAAAAACTATCTGATTTTATTAATAATTTTATGACTGTCTTTATTATAGTGTTTTTTTATATTGGAACTTCAAATCCCATGTGTATCAATTTCACATGAATAAGAATTCTAAAATTAGAATACTCCCAGGAATTAATTCCCTAGTTAATTAAAAAGAATAGTATAGAATTTTATATAGATTTAGTAGAGTTTATAATATAAGTGTTTTATGAAAAAGTTTGTGTAAAGTAAACTATTAGATTAATTTGCTCTGATTATATGATGACATCTTCATGCACAGTTGGAATTGCTAATGATAGTCCTAGTCACTTGTTGACAAAGACAAGGAGAAATAGTTTTTACATAGAAGATCTTGGAAGTGAATTTTCTATAAGAATTATAACTGTAATTTAGTAGTCTTCCAGAAGTTACCATCAGTGTGGTTAAGTTTATAATGTGCTAAAGGTTTTACAGTTGTGCTATGAAATTGTGTCCATTCAGTAGAGGCAATAAAATGGAGTTTAATACAGTGATTGAATGTAGTGAAAGTGATGATGATAACTCGAGATCTTACATAAGATCCCACATAGGATCCTGTTAGGAATCCTGTAAGATCCTGTCAGGATCCTAGCCAGGATTTCAACCAGGGTTTGACCATGTTATGGAGTAGGGGATTCCCCAGTAAAACGAAAATTTTCAAAAATCTTAAAAAAATGTTAAAATTTGTTTAAAAATTGCATTTACAAAATATTCGAAAAGAAGGTCAAAATATATATTTAAATATTTTTGAAATTAACAATTGTTATCATTCACAGCATTGATTTTGATGCTTCTGAGTTACTTTCATGTGCACCCTGTCACTAAACTTCTTACATACTTCACCCAAAGTATATACTTCAGCAAAAGTATACTTATTTTCTACATCTGAGTTTTCAATCTGAGTTTTCAAGTAAAGAAGTATACATGAAGTATGTATTCTCAATGAAGTATGCTTTATGTATACATGAAAATGTCCAAAATACATGCTACTTCAAGTATGCTCCTAAAGTATTTGAAGTACATTGAAAGTATACATCGTGTATACTTTCTTCCATACTCCTATTATACTTTGTAGTATACTTAAAGTACAGAAAAAGTATACATGATGTATACTATATTTTGATAAGGGATGATTCATTTTTTTAAATTACTTGCCTCGTGTGTAACTGATTGTGTAATGACGAGTTTCATCAAAAAAGAATTTTTGAAATGAAAAATTCAATGAAGTCAGATTAATTTGATTAATTTAATTAAGTCCATTTTCAGATTCTACATCCGCATTTAACTTGAAGTTAACTGCAAGAAATCCAACAAGCCTGACGTTTTCATGGAATTCAGATTTAAAGATTAAAGTCTTAAATTACACCATCGAATGTTCTCGGAAGTCTGGCAAGGAAATATTGTTTTCAAACGTACCTGCTACTACCAATACAGGAACAGTCAATAATTTAGCAATACTGACAACTTATCAATGTTACGTGAGTCATGTTTTTTATTATATTTCGTAGTAATGTTAATAATATTAATAATGAGAAAACTTTAAAATTTTATACCTCTCGATCGACATGAGATCACATCGAGACCTTAGTAGCAATAGATATGGAACTGAAAAATACAACTTACAGTAGTATCTGATCGAAAATATAGTCTTACCGACAAACATTCATCAATAATTTTAAACTTTCGACAGCACATGTATAAAAATACACCTTTCAGTTTGAATTCAATACTATGATTCACCAATAATTGAAGCACCCCATTAGATGTCGATATACACATTAGTTGAGCTGATGTTAGTGGAATAAAACTGTGCACCTTAGAACTCCCGAAAATTTTATGCTGATGTCCAAGCCATGTCTATAAATTAAACTAAATTAAGCCTATTTCTTTAATCTCTTCATAATATTTCACATTCTGAATTACTTCCTTTAGTGAATGTTTGTTACAATAGTTTTTCATCTTTTTATTGATGATAACTGAAATGAAGCAAGGTATAGACATTTACGTAACAAGAATTATTCACTTTTCAACTGATAAATATTTTGATGAACATTAGTGATATGTTGTAGTGTTTTTGAACATATTTTTGAATTGATCTTGGCATTGAGAGCCTACCTTAAAGCAGTTCAAAAGATATTCTTATGATTTTGCAACTTTTGCTTCTCAACTGCTTTTAAAGTTGATGCTTATGAAAAAAATCGAGCAGTCGTTCGTACCTCAAATTTCTTATAATATGCTCTTTTAATCTTACACACAGGTTCAAGCTCATATGATTAATGGTACTAAGATAGAAAGCATCGCGATGAATGTTACAACTGCAGGAGGTATTAACTGTTTCTTGTCTGATTGAAAAAAGGGAAGAAAATATGTAGGTTAAGAATATGATAAAGTAAATTTGCTTCATCAGATCGAGCTGAAAATTTTGTTTTTCATGTAGAGATTCATATTGTTTCTATTTAGATATCAACAGTTGCATGCTGCCACTGGGTTTTGAGAATGATCTAATCAATATGCGACAAGTAAGAAGCTCCACTGAACACTTCTATTACCCCATTTCTGAAATTGGATTAAACAGTGACAAGCAATGGTGTTCAGAAGATCAGGACAGGAATGTAAAAGTAACGATTGACTTTGGCAGGCTGATGACTATAACTGGTTTAGCTTTGCAAGGAAGCGATGGGAATACAAGACATTCACATATCCCGGAAGTAAATTTACTCGCCGCTATTGGTTCCCAAACAAATTTTTGACAGCGAGAAAACTGGAAGTAAACTTTGGACAAAAAAGTTTGAATAAAGTGTGCATGAGGATTGAGCTTTATGGATGCTCTGAGAGTAAGTAGGCAAATGAACCACCAGGTGTTAACGACATCAAGATGTGTTTCACATCTGGATGAAAAATATTGCTGAATGCTTTAAAATACATCCTTCTGATGTTAAATAAATTAAATCATAAAGAACTTAGAGAATAATCAAATTTATAAAACCGAAAATGAAAGATTCAATTCAATCTTGTTTTGTGTGATCTTTTTTCTCATTCACTTTATTTTTTTAGCATGTCATTCTGAAGTTCTAAGACCAATAGTAGCTTCTCCTGCAAACAAGGAATTCCCTGGCATACATTCACAATCGGCTTGGTGCCCACGTACAAGAAATGCGGAAATAAAATTCAGTTTTCCTTTGAAAGATGTGACAGTAACAGGTCTCGTTGTACAAGATATACAGGGTTACTCTGTTAATGTTTTTCGGGTTTTCTGTAACGAACAATCAGCTAGAAAGTCATCTGGAAGTTCAGTATGTTAAACTTTTACTTTTCTTGAGTATTTTTGATTTCCATTCTGGGCTTATATGTCACGACTATCATTGGAGCAAGTACAGAAACTGTTTCTTTTGACTAATAAGCTATGTGCAAAGTTCCTCTAATAAAAGATGTCAATATTACAGTTGGCAATTCAGGATAGTTTGCCTAAGTCTAGTTTTGTTATTCTGAAAGTCAAAAAACTTAGATATATATAAGTTTTCCAATGTTCCTTATTAGTGAACTAGGCAGGAACATGCAAAATATATTCAGGTGGCATAAATCTATTAAATAGTAAGTTGAGATGTTCTCAGAGACGAAGTCTTTTATCAGATGCACCATAATGTAAAATACTTTATTGGGAGAAGCTGTTGCTGAAAAGAGATTCACCATTTCAAGAATATTTTTAAAAAACTTGATGTTCTATAGAATTTCCGAAAATTTGTGCAGACTCTATCAGGGACGAAATGTTTTCACGCTAAAATGTTATGAAATTCAGTTATGAAATTGATAATAACAATTTATGTTGTTCTAAAAAGCAATTTTTTTAGAAAATTCCTTTTAATACTTTTAAATGTTATGATTGTAATTTAGCAATTCATTCAAAGGAATGGACAAAGTGGTTCTTTGGCGGTTCATTGGTTTAAAGATCAAACAACATGTAAAAACATATCCATACGTTCTTATATTCCAAATATGTGTATGAGGTTGACTTTCATGGGCTGTGATTCGGGTATGTATTGAAATAACCTTTAACATAACAACTTAAAAACTGAGTTCAGAATTTTTGTTTAAACATGCAGTCCAAAAAAATTACTGTTTCTCTCTTGTGAATAAATGCAAAATTACAGCAAACAAAATTATGTAGTTCAGATTTTTATCCACGGTTTAAGAATGCGGTGTTGTTGTTTAAACTTCATATTGCAACCTTTCAAGATAAAGTTTTAATAATTTTCAGGTTGTTTTGAAAAGCTTGGTATTGAAATTGGAGGTTCAGACATCCAGTTAAGTGGGTCTAAATCACCAACAGTTCAGGAAAATGCTGTAAAAGGACGACTGAATAATATGATGACATCCTGGGTGAGCTCAAGTATGTGAACTTGATAATTAGACCGTATAGGTTAGAAAAATTAATAAAATTTGTGTCTTTAGGAATAATTCAATCGCCATGCTTTAAATTCACCGTATTATTTACCTGATTCCTTCTGAAAAAAGTTCTGAAAAAAAGTTCTGAAGGCATCTTTTCAGTTCTACTTTTAAATTTATTTTAAATTTATCTGAACAGGCTATTTTGTATACCACACCAATTCATTTTCACACCATTTTCATTCTGCGATGCAGACATGAAACTTTGAGTACATACAAAATACTGCTGTTTTTACTTATACGCACATATAGAGATTTTTCTATGAAAATTCTACCTAAAAACAATCCGTTCCGAACAACACTGTCCGCCTTAACAAGATGTCTGCATTATAGGGTGTAGTTATTAATTTTCACTTAAATTTCATCTGATTTTAAAAGGAGAGCCCCCACCATGAATTTCAAATTAAGGGGGTGGGGGCTAAAAAAATAATAATTTGCCTAAAAATGTCGTCCACTATGGTTGGACAACGAAGAAAATTTTGGTTTCCACACTCTCCAGAATGGCATCTAAATCGATTACTGGGAATAATTCTTTCTAAAAATTTTCGTTTTTACTGATTTTGAAATGTTGTGAAAAACGCAAATTGTTTAGGAGAATCTTGCTTATTCGCAAACGTCTTAGGTTCTTAGGTTCATTGAATATAATAAAAAGGAATGTGACGAAATTTGGTTAAGTAGTAAAAATTACTCAGTACAGCTTAAAACAGGTGTATCGTTAGCTTGAAATACAAAAAAAATTGTGTCAGTGCAAGTAAAAAGCTTCTTCGTTCAGAAGTGTTATGGTACAGCCAGAATTCTGACAATGGAAACTATTCCAATAACGTTAACAGGACTCGCTCAAAGACGATTTACTGTATGCTCGTAAGTTGACACATTTATAAAAAAATGACTGTAATAAACTATGAAGTCAACAAAGAATATATCTGGCAAAATGCTATGGAAAGTCGTAAAAGACCATAGAACCATTCCGGCAAATGATGCTAAAAGGTTACTTTTCTTCTTTAAACTCTTCGGACATTGATTTGAGTGTCGTTAAACCATTGAAAAAAATGACCTTACTTGATAACTTCAAGGCCTATTTCAGAATTCTCACCAATTCTTACCCGGAAGTTGAACGCTTCTTGATAAGAATTGCCGGAATCACCAGCTTTAAAAAATAAAGCGCTGCAGTTTTTAAAATGCTCATTTTTAACTTGTTACAAAAAACACCTCACTCACTTATCCCTGTTTTGAACATAGTTCTCCTGATTTCTGAATTTTTTTTGGAAACATAAAACAGATGAAAATCTTTCTTTCTTTCTTCACTTTTTTCTTTCTTTATTTCTTTATTTATTTGGTTCTAGTTGCTAGAATTGCGTAGAAGAACAATTAATTTAGCAGACATAAAAAGTTCAATTTGACACGACAACAAAAGAAAATGAATAAAAACATTCGATATATTTTAATCACCAGGTCTTACAGATAGCTGGCTACAAGTTTGTTTCAAATCTGTTCAACTCATATCTGCAGTTGCTATACAAGGGCAAGGGAAAGGAGGTGATGGCATGGTTACAAGCTTTGAAATTCGTTATGGCTACTCAAATGACAGTGTCAATCAGGAATATCTTCTTGCTGATAGAAAATATGTAAGTACATACTAGTCATACTAGTTGTGTAGCTATATAATATAAAAGGTTCATTAATTTTAATACTATAACATAGTTGTTTGATGGTGCTCGAACAAGATACGGAACAAGTGTCAGCAATTTTCCACATGAGTTTTATGCCAGATGTATCAGATTGCAAGGCATGGTTTGTTCAATACGCTGTGCAGCTCGGATTGAAATGCTTGGCTGCAGAAATAGTAAGTTGAACATAGTAGTAGAAACCATCTGCACTCTTTGTCAAAATGCTACTAAGTATTGTTCAAGGTTTATCATGGAAATAAGTACGCTATAATTTGTACTAAATGGAGAGATCAGTTTTTTAACTTTCTTTGTAGCAACTCTTCCCACATTGAATATTACAAGATCAGAAACAGCACTTAATTGTGTTGTCAATAATGCTCTTCCAAAATTATCTTGGAGAGTGAATGGAAAGGATATTAATAACAACCTCTACACCATAACTACTACAAAGGACAGCAATATGAATGGATATGTCAAATCAACATTGACGTTTAAAAATGATATCAACAATACCATCCTAGACCTCAAGAACTGTGAAGATGTTCCAGCCAGAAATATTTTGTTATGTTCTGCAAAATATTTTTGCAATGCTATTTATGGAGATCAATCCAAAGAAAAAGAATTTCTCGTTACAATCGAGCATAAAGGTAATGGAATTGATGCTGAATTATAGAAATAACAAACAAGTAGATATAATTCTTTTCTTTTCTTTCTGCACTTGCTGCTGTAGAAATCCTCACCTTTATGATTTTGCCTTAAAATTTATGATGCTGATGTTTTCTAGAGGATGCGGCGTGTGTTAAAGACATTTCCATAACTGCATCAAATACATCTGCACACATAAACTGGACAATCTGTCCAGCCAGACGAATTCTGCCATTATCATTTGATCTATTACTTGAAAGAAATGGATCCATTATATACAAAATCAGCAATTTAAATGAAACAAATTTGATTATTGGGACATTAACTCCATTCACTGAATACTATGTTAAGATAACAAGTCGGAATAAACATTCCATCTCTCTGACTGCAATTCAAACATTTTCTACAAAACAGGGAGGTAATACTTGTGTTGTTTTTATCTGAAAGCATTGTAAAAATGCAATGATAGATCAAATCAAGCATACATTGTATGACTGAAATTGGGAATGTTCACATAAGTAGTTTTATAATTTTTAATAGTCAGTTGGTTACAGTATGGCATCATATGTGTCGTAATGTATTTGTTAATATTTTTATTTTCACATAAGAAATTTTAAAACTATTTATGAACTACTTTTGATTACATGTCAATATTAAATTCAACTATTTATTTTAGTTTCTGAGCCTCCAAGAAACTTCAGCTGTGACCAGTTTAACTATACCTCTCTGGTATTCAAATGGAAAAAAACAAATATTACAAATGGCATTATTCATAACTACAAGATAATGTGTTGCAGAAGCAACTGCAAAGAAAAAGTAGCCCGTGATGATATTTCAGCAAGTATGGAAAATGCTACTGTTTATGGTTTGGCTACCTCCACAGAATATCATTGCAAGGTAGAATATTTCTGTGTTATACTCCTGAATGGCTAAACGAGTTATTATTTGTTATTCTTTTATCATTTTTATTCTTGTTTTGTAGATCCAAGCATATACTGCCGAAGGGAAAATTGCTGGAAAGTGGAGTTCTGTTTTTGAAGCAAAAACAATGTTTAAAGGTGTTGCTTGACATTCTAATATTATTCATCAGTCTTCACTATAAATTATGTAGAAACAGTAGTTTTTTAAAATCGAAGTGGTTGTGAAGAAATAACATATAATAATAACACACGTTATTTTCAACTTCATTGAAGAAATTTCACTTCTGAAATATTTAGATATTTGCAGCTTACCTGTTGGGATTGAAAACGGACTAATTCCAGATGAACAGTTGCAATACGGTGGTGCGTCCGTGCCAAAACCACGCTTAAATAGTGAAAAATTTCCTTGCCTGATTCTGCAGAAGCCGGCATATATTGATCTTGGTAAGATAATGACAATTACTGGGATAGCCTTTCAAGGAAACTCCAGTGTCGAAAATGTATATATTCGTTTCGGAACTGAGAAGGACTCAATGAGTTTGCTGATGAATGGAACTGTAGTATCAGATACACGAAGGGTATGTATTCTGATTTTTGATTGATGGCTGGTTGTTTGATTAAATTGTAAAATTTCAATATTAATCATCCAAGATACTTATTAGGACTTTATGTAAGCAAGAAAGTCTTAAAACATTCATATCAAACTTTGTCAATATTATAAAAGCTATTAGAGATTCAATTATGACTCGCTCATGAGTTTTGATGGGCACAGAGCACAGTGTAGGCTGTGTATATGCTGACTGTCCTTGGTATTTCATTATCACAAATCTTTCCTTGTTCACAGCAATTATAAATTAATGCCTTATCTTCGTTAAGTCTGTTCTTAAAACCATTACAACACTTACACCACAACTAACATCAACTAAAATTGGCACTAACGCCATATCTGTAGACCCTGCCCTTACGTTTGTCACCACCACTAACCACTTTTGTTTTCTTAAAACTAACTGGTAGCCCTTAAACTTTATTACACTTTTCACATCTTCAGCAATATTCATTGTAACTTTGAGCCAGGGCTTCAACCGGAAAGCTGCTTTTGCTTCATAAATTTTGACATGGCTACCATTTGTAACTGCATAGCCAATTATCAGAAACTCATTTATTTCCTTCGAGATTGTAATTGTCCATTGATTTATCTTCTATTCAACATAATGATTCACAAGCAGTGAAAAGTTTATCACTAATAATAATTCACAAGTTATTGATTATAGTGTCTTACTATTATACGGTGAAGATATGATATCAAAAACAAACCTCATTTTGACAACATTGTTTGCTTATGTTACAGCTCTATCGATATCCAGCTGGTGAACTAACGTTAAGACACTGGTTTGAAATGAAAGACTTTTTTACTGCTAGATACATTGAATTGAATTTCCAAGGTGCTGTTCCAATTTGTTTCAAGGTAGAGTTATATGGATGCGAGGAAAGTAAGTTTTTGATCTTACTTTGTTGATGTCATGTAGAAGCAATGCACCTATAATTGGTTCAATAAGCAAGTCATTCTATTTTTCAGTTTGCTCTGAAATTCTGCAGCCAAAATCGAATTCTGTTCCTTATTCAAGTAAAATCAACTTTGATATGAAAGAACGAGTTACCATAACTGGAATACTTGTGAAAAAAAATGAAACACAATATAGCAGCATTAACATTGGGAGTAAGCAAGGATGTTTGTCTATTTTTTATAATCAGGTATGCTCGAAATTTGTGTTGCAAACTGACATAGATAAGAATGGATATAATTTATATTCTGACTTATTGCAGGACTTCCGAAGCAACTTCACTAATGAGCTGCAAGTAATGCATTGGGTCAACACAATAATTATCAGTGATTTTCTTGTAATTTATCAAAATAAAGGCAGTAGTTTGTTTCAGATTGTTGGATGCAAATCTGGTTAGCCACCACCATTTTGTTGTTTTCTTCTCTGGCAATCTGTGTTGTTATTGCTATTGAAATGCAAGATGAGTTATATGTAATGAAATAATATATTATATACTAAATAGTATCCCGTGTAAAAAATTTTTACGGGTTTTAATTCTGAAAGTGACGTCTCAAAAATGGTTTCCAAAAATTAAATCGCAACATGACGAACAGAAACGGTATCAGTGATGTAAGTACTTTAAACTTTAAATATAGGAGTGCAGAACAGTCGTTTTACTTGGAAGACTTGAAACCCATCAGAAATCAAAATACGCGCTGTACATCCGCTTTTTCACTTTGTAAAATGTTTCGATTGAAGATGCAATGTAATGGTTCCCCGTGATAAAAAAAATCTAACGTCAATACGGAAAAAACAACGCTTTTCACCTTTTTAATTAAAAAACTGTAGGTATTTTGGCTAAAGCATTTTAGTTCACTATCAAAAGAAAACTTCTTAATTGGAAGATCTGAAACACATCAAAATATTCATAATACATCTTTCACAATACGATATATACAGTAGCAAAACAGGAAAACAACAGAGAGATTAATATCGCTTTAACTCGAATCCATACCCCAACGTAAATAAAAGCCAAACGCGTAAATTGAGTGGACAATTTTATACCTGCACGAACCCAGAACGTCATGATTTAAAACCTTGATCTTCATTTCTTCGATCGTTTATATATTGTTTTTATCTGTCTTCTCTAAAGGAAAATGCAGATACCATACTATAAGAAAAACAAATTAAAAGAACAAAAAAGTTCAAATTCGAACTTACCCTAAAAACATTAATAAATCTTCGTGCAATACTTTCGCTGTTGTCTACCGTTTCTTGATCAATCAAAACATTGAAAACGAATACGAAACGATCAAAATAAACGCAATGTAAAGGTATCTTTTCCTTATACTAATCGTAGAAAAATATTAACCGTGGTCTGACATACTTTCATGAATAAGTGACCGCAAAAACAACCCGAAATTTTAGAGAGTGAAAGCGTGAAAAAAGCGGATGCACAGCGCGTATTAGTATGTCCTAACATGTATAAATTCTTTTGGTTTCGAAAGCAATGACCATCTTTAAAATAACTAAGTTTTTACGCTACCCGTTCATACAGAAGTAAAACGTGTTTTGTGAAACTCTGTTTAATTAAAACGAGTTTTAACTAAAACAAAATAGCGAGATAGTTTTAAATGTGTTTTATTAAAGTAAGCATGGACGAATCGTCGAAAACCATTACTAAGAAGAAAAGATCACGCCATTGTGAAGAGAAAGAAATAAAGATTTCTGTTTTAAATTGGGCTGAAGAAACTATTCAGGAGAGGCTTCTTTCGTGCTATAGAAAGAAAGCAATGTGGCTTATTCGTTTCTATTAAGCGATTTATATCTGTGCATTAAACAAATAAAGAAATGAATTTTGTTTATTGTATTCATCATTTTGCATTAGTTATAAGAACAGCATATTGTTCTGTGAAAAACAAAACTCGAAATTCTTCTTCATCATGAACTGGTGTGAAAGGGTATATTTAAAACTAAATGAAATTCAAAATAAAATAAACAGGTTTTATTGATGTGAACAGGGCATCAGTTTTTTCAGAAGATAATGCCAAATAAAAGCAATGATAATTGAAATATATATTATGAATTGTGCATTGCACCAATCACTATAAAGTAAGTCATTTTTGTATGAAATTTTAGAACGTATGATGAAATTGTGGACAAAATCAAAATTGAAACCATTAATAACAACATCAAATTCGGCTACTTCCACTGATGACTTCAAGTTAAATGCAGTTGGGAATCCAAAAAGGATTGGTATTTTAATTTCTTATACATACACATGTTATTATCACTAAATGGTTCATTAACATTTTTGTTATGATTTATTCAAAGGTGCGCTGCATTGGATCCAAATCTGTTTCAATGATTTGAAAGTTGTTAGTGCTATTGCAATCCAAGGAGGTGGTCCTGGCAGTTCTGGAAAAGTAAACAGTTATCAAATTTCATTTGCTTACAAAAGTGGTAGTAGATTTTGGGACTATGTGTTCAATGGTAAAAATCAGGTAATATTTTTCATCCCTTTATACCACAGTCATCAGAACATTCACTGATGGTTTTTGTGCAAACTGTTTATATTTTTTTTGTTTTCGTATGTTACAGTAAACTGTTATTGTGTAAACTGTTATTGAGTCATGTATGGGCTTGTTGTGTATATTTGATGACATGATAAGTTGTAGCCAATTCCTAATAATTAATTACTGTCATGCTACAAACTATGCTTATGTCCAAAGCATAGGAATAAAGCATAGGAACACTGTCTCCATTAATAACTATGAACGGTGTGTTCTTATCAGCAATATTTTGTTGTTATTATTAGTCATTTAATGGTCCATACAATCGATATTCTACGAAAGTCAATTATGTTCCTGTACCAGTTACAGCTGCCTGTCTACGTCTTACTCCACAGGATTGTGATAAAACATGTGCGATTCGCTGGGATCTCTTAGGTTGCAATAAAGGTAACCCAATGAAATGTTAATTCCTTAATAAACATTGTATGAAGATTGGAAAGCCTTGTGTCTTGTTAAATCTGTTGGACCATTTGATTTTTTATCAACTTCTGTGATTTGAAATGTCCATTAATGTTTGGTAATGTCTGTAAACACTCCAACTAAAATGATGATTGGGATTTGAATGAAATTGTGACAGAAAAATGTTGTTGGTTCTTTTTATGAAACATGTAAAATACTTTGTTATACCAATAATTAATGTAAAATTTACACAAAAATAATGGCATTCGTTTGTTCTGGTAATAACTTTTGTCGCGTTAATAGTACTTCCATTAATCTTTCTAGTGTTGACATAATCACTGGTTTCGCTTTAATTATATAATAGTTTGTTTCAGTCTGCCAGAATAAGCTATTATTATGTCTTTTTTGGTGTTAGGCTCACATCCAAATATACTTCCTATTGATCCTATCACTGTTTATAAAGGAGCATCAACATCGTTACAATGCAACATTGTATCTCAGCCTGGATTTTATCATGAGTGGATTTTGAATGGCAATTATAGTTTACCTTTTCAAAAATATCATCTTCAATCAAAGAATGAAACATTTTTCAAGGAACAGAGACAAATTAACGGCACCTATGTGTCAGTATTAAGAATACGAAAAAATATTACTGAACTCATTGGTAACAGCAGCTTGTCATGCAGTCTTAATGCATTGAAAGATACAGCCACATGTTATCTGAACTACAGTTGTGTGGCATTTTATAAGGACACATTTAAAGGATATCAACATACTAAAGTTACCTATGAAGGACTCAATGGTATGTTTATGTTTTTCTTAGTTTCATTTAATGCTACTTTAATATCTTTGTGAATATGTGTTTTTGTTATTGAAATATAAAATTCCCATTGGTGCAAAGTTGTTGATTTGCTATCTGTCGATCTTACCTAGGGATCGCTTTTATTCATGATAACTGTATGAAATTGATGGATAATTATGAATATTTATAATTTCTTATAGCTAAAGTTGTTCCACCATCATTGAAAACCACAAAAACAAATACAACAGCAATCTTTACATGGAATCATACAGCATACAAGGAAAATTCTGATTTTCCAATTGTTGCTTATGCCCTAATATTCAACAGAACCAAATGGAAAAGCAAAGTTGTATCTGCCACCATGTCTAGAACACAAACTGGCTTACTTCCACATTCAATCTATCATGTTTCTTTGGTTGCTTATAACCGGTTAAACGTATCATCCACATATGTCACTCAAACATTTCGAACAGAACAAGGAGGTAGCTTTCTATAAAATCTTTAAAAATCTACCATAATCTGTATTTTTTTGCTACCATTGGTAGTCCAATGGTAGTTGACTGAAAAAAAGTTAGTTATTTCTTTATTTATTTCTTTATTTAGTTATTTATTTTATTGCTTAACATGTATTAACATTCAACCAGAATGCAATAGTTTTCTTTGATTTTATTTCGTTGAGTTTATATTGCGTTTAAAGCAACCTGAATGCAGATGTATATTTATTTAAATGTGATTTCAAGTTATGAATGAAATGTTGTGTTTGTACTATAGTTCCATCAGTCTGTCAAGATTTAAGTTTGGAGGTAAAATCAAAGGAAGAAATTACTGTTACCTGGAATCCACCTTTTCCAGCCAATGGCGTTATCAGCAAATACGATATAGAATACATGATCAATGGAACTGCAAACAGCTCCCTGGGGACTATAAAAAATTCGCCTGAAGCCGGAAAGAATGCAACCTTATCCAATCTAAGGAATTATGAATATTACAAAGTGCGAGTAAGGAAGTTGTTTAAGTGTTGTTCAATTCTATTTTATCTGTCCTTGTCTTCATGCCATAAATTCCGTTATGTTCATTTACTTACACATTTTTTTATATAAGAAACATTTATATAAGAAAAAAAGGCAAAAATAAAGAAACATTGTAGGCTGAACTCCTGATGAACATATCTTCAACGACAACGAGAATATTGAACATCAGTGAATAAATCGGAAAGGTTTCCATCAAATTTGTCTATGTATATTCCACTACCATGTCATCTTCATGGTCAGTCTCTATGGCAATAAACTCATCATCAGGTTGTATGTCATTAATGTTTTTCAAGAACTCAACGTCCTTGCCAAGGCTTTGTTTTTAAAATATTTTTTAAAAAACATTTAAGAAACATTTCAGGCTGAAGATATGAAAATATTAAGAAACATTCAGACTCAACTCAAATTGTGTGTTTCTTGTATATAAAAAAACGTGTAAGTTTGCTTTATGATGGATGGTTGTGGTTAATTTGTTGTTTACATTAAAGAAAATTTATGTAGATAACCTAAATGTGGTTTACTAAGCTCCTATTTTAACTAAACTTTTGTTTAAAAAATTAATAATATTAAAATAGATACTAACAGAAAAACAGTTTTTATTATTACGGTAGCAGCGAAAGCGAATACCGTATTAAAACACCCGTGGACTACTACTACTACTACTACTACTACTACTACTACTACTCCTCCGGCCGAAATGGCAATTAGTCTGCGATTTAGAGTCTGTGGGACTCTATCAAAAACGCAATGTAAATTCTAATGAAGGAACGCAGCCTTCGTAATTTAGAAGCTTTTTCATATCGAACATTTAAAAGTAGATAACCTTTTATTTTAAAAGTACATAACCTGATATTTTATAACTTAATCCACGAAATTAGAATTCATTCGAATTCTAATCAAATAGGCGTACATAAAAATGGGACTTTTAGTTCATTACGCTAACTGAAAATATATACTTGATATGCATACGTGTATAGAAACGTTAATTTGAAATATATCAATTTGTTACAAAATTAAAAATTAGAAATGAAGTTCACAGTACCATTTGATCTTAAATCATTTTTTCAATTTCTCAAAATATCAAAAATTGAATTCTTATTTAATTTTCAATTATTGTTTCATTATCTTTTGAAGTAGGGGATTTATATTCGAAAACCTTACATGAATATTTCGAGCTTAAGTAACGCATATTTTGCATACATTTAGTACGGTCACGTGCTTACACGTTGAGTCACGTGATGTTGTTGATAATGTACCGGGGGTTAAAAACATAAAATCTGCCGCATCACACTTTTTGGTATTCATTACAAAAAATGTCGCTGTTGAATGTTTCATCTTTGGAAGAAATTAAGACCTCAGTTCAAGCTGGTAAAACCTACAATGAAATCAGTAAATTATTGCAACAACGAACTGCATCACCTCGCGGTCTTTCTAATATCCGTTTATTTTTACAACACCCGATGTAGCAAAGTTTATACAGCCCATCAGAAGTCGATAAGATTGCATTCAGAGGGATTTCTGAGGTAATTTTTCTCTCTCTTTTGTGCCCTGCGTTTTCACTGTTCTCAAGTTATCATAATATAGCTTTTTGCTGCTATGTATAGGAAGGAGAGTCCTATGGTAGAAAAATGATCGCTGGATTGCTACGTGTAGTGAGGGGTTTGATTGTACTTGTACATGAGCTTGTGCATGACATGTTTACCGTTTTCACTGAGATCAGCAAAAACAACTTTGACATCTACAAGAGCGTTCTGCGTTATTCCTGTGGATAGGCGTGGAGTTGACATGGTTGTTGTTTGTGAAGATGGATTCACCAAAACAGATTGTGATGGTGGTTGAAAAGATTAGAGATTGCGACAGTTCCATACGTGTATAGAAACGTTAATTTGAAATAAATCAATTCGTTATAAAATTAAAAATTAGAAATGAAGTTCACAGTACCATTTGATCTTAAATCATTTTTTTCAATTTTTCGAAATATCAAAAATTGAATTCTTATTCAATTTTCAATTTTTGTTCGTTATCTTTTGAAGTGGGGGATTTATATTCGAAAACCTTACATGAATATTTCTAACTTAATTAACGCATATTTTGCATACATTTAGTACAGTCACGTGCTTACACGTTGAGTCACGTGATGCCGTTGATGATGTACCGGGGGTTATGTTTTACAACTGTATCAAAAAACATAAACGTATCGCACTTTTTGGTATTCATTACAAAAAATGTCGCTGTTGAATGTGTCATCTTTGGAAGAAATTAAGACCTTAGTTCAAGCTGGAAAGACCTACAATGAAATCAGTAAACTATTGCAACAACGAACTGCGTCACCTCGTGGTCTTTCTGCAGCTAATATCCGATTATTTTGTAAAACTAACAAGATAGGGAAGCAAAGTTTATACAACCCATCAGAAGTCGATAACATTGTGTTCAGAGGAATTTCAGAGGTAATTTCTCTCTCTCTCTTTTGTGTCCTGTGATTTCACTGTTCTCACTAAAGTTATAGCTTTTTGCTGCTGTGTATAGGGAGGAGAGTCCTATGGTAGAAAAATGATGACTGGATTGCTACGTAGTAAGGGGTTTCATGTAGCAGAATGCAGCGTCGGTAAATCGCTAAAAAGGATTAATCCCAGAGCACAAACCTCTAGAGCCGTTACAGCTGGCAGGTCATTTAATCCCAAGCAATATCAAGCGTCATATTTTGGTGAGAAACTGCACATGGACCAAAACGAAAAATTGGGCATGTATGGCGTTACTCACGTTTGTGCACGAGACGGATACTCCGGAAAGATCACTTCGTACGCTACAATGCCCGTAAAAAATAATCGAATTATTTACAATGATGTGTACAGGTAAGATAATCTAAGTTTTGCGCATCAACTAGTCAAAATCATTTATAATTGTATGATCAATGTTCATGCATATTCAATACTTTAGAGCGGCGGTTTTGACTCATGGCGTATGGGATCAACTTCGTGTTGACGGTGGCAAGGAATTTGTATTGGCATGTCATATTCAGGATTCCTCAAGCCCCGTGGTTCGCGGCATTTTGGACATGGTTTATCGAGGCCGTTAGATCCAGAATACCACGTATTGACGCAGGTGTTACAACCAACCAACGACGAGCACGCACGGCAAAATATGATGGGGGGATTTACCGGAGAAGCTTTGCAAATAACACAGGCAAACGTTTCTTCCAGTGAGTTGAGGAAAGCTACATTAAACTGCTTCTTGCTGCAGATTTTGAAAATTTTATCCACAGAATCTTTCAATTTTTTTATGTCCATTTTCATATCTTCAAAGTCGTCGCTTTTTCTTTTACGGGCTAATGGTGTATAGAAATCATCTCCATCATCAAGGCTGTTACACACTTTCTGTCGCTCTATGTCTTCACCCGTAACAGCAAAGATCTTTCTTGACCCAACTTTCCAGAAAGCTACGCCTAATAGTGGACAAAAGAGTAAGGTAGGTGATAGAAAGCGTGAGAACGATGCTCTTTTGAAATGTACAATCAAATACGTTCATTCATCCTTATTTTATACACAAACGGCTGCATGAACCTATCATAGTGTAAGTAGGCCATTATTTTGCAATGGCTATGTCTAGACACACAAGTTCATAAAAAATAACTTTTAGAGAAGAAAAATTATATTTTTATTTTTTTATGAACTAAAACAAGAGAAAGACAAAACAGTTCACCTCTTGTTCCCTCCTCATGATAAAATTTCAATCCAGACGCACCAACCAGCTCTAAACTATCGTCTCTCATCTTTTCGCGTACTTGAATGTTGATGTAATTTACAGTTGCTTGCTCCTCTGCATACAATGGCACAAATGTTGTGAGGTTGTACTTGTGCATGTTGACAGGTTTACCGTTTTCACTGAGATCAGCACGAACAACTTTGACAATTGCAAGAGCATTCCGTGATATTCCTGTGGATAGGCGTGGAGTTGTTGACATGGTTGTTGTTTGTGAAGATGGAGTCAACAAAACGGATTGTGATGGCGGTTGAAAAAGATTAGAGATTGCAACAGTTCCTCCTGATCTATCACCATGCACAATGAATGTCGTTCCGGAAGCGTAATCCTCCAGTTCGAAAATACCACTGGTGGGAAACTCAGTACATCCGGATCGTTGGTCGACTATGTACAAGCTTGTATGGTCAATCTTAAGAAAGAAGATAAAAAGTATTATACATATTTTGTTGCACATGCGAAATAATGTGAATACCGTAGAAATGCTTACCAAAAACGTCCTAGCCAGATTAGAAACAGTGGTCTGACTAGCTCTCAAAATCATTTGCTGAGATTCGTCTCTGTTCTTGAAAACAAAAGACGTCGTCATCTCTCGTGCGATTTGAACAGTGAAGTGAGAAGAATTTTTCTGACACATGATTTTAACTGACACTTTTCAGACAAGTGATTCGAATTTTTCAGACAAGTGATTCGAAATTTTCAGACAAGTGATTCGAATTTTTCAGACAGCGGAACGGAAACCCCCGTCTTTTTTAAGCCAATCAGCGAGAACCTTGATGGCCAGTGTAAAACCATTCTTCTACTCTGCTTATTCAACAAAGCATGAGTCATAATTAAATGGATTTTCAGTATTAAATAATATAAAAAAGTTGTAGCAAATTTAGAATTTGAAAATTGAAATCAATTTTCAATTTTTCAAAAAATTGAAAATGGATGTGAAAATCAAATTATATCAGAAAATGCAATTATCTGTTTTCAAAATTCACAAAAATTGTTTTTTTTTGAATTAACGTTTTTATACACGGACGCAGTTCCTCCTGATTTATCACCATGCACAATGAATATCGTGCCAGAAACGTAATCTTCCAATTCGAAAATAGCACTGGTGGGAAACTCAGTACATCCAGATCGCTGGTCGACTATGTACAAGCTTGTATGTTTAATCTTAAGAAAGAAGATGAAAAGTATTATACGTAGCTATTTTGTTGCACATTGGAAATAATGTGAATAACATAGAAATACTTACCAAAAACTTCCTAACCACATTAGAAACAGTGGCTTGACTTGAATGTTTCAGACAAGTGATTCGAATTTTTCAGACAACGGAACGTAAACCCCCGTCTTTTTTAAGCCAATCAGAAAGAACTTTGATGACCAGTGTAAACCCATTCTTCTACTTTGCTTATTTACATAGCACAAGACATAATTAAATCAATTTGCAGAATTGAATAATATAGGAAAGTCGCAACAAATTTAGAATTTGAAAACTGAAATCAATTTTCAATTTTTCAAAAAATTGAAAATGAATATGAAAATCAAATTATATCAGAAAATGCAATTATCTGTTTTAAAAATTCACAAAAATTGATTTTTTTAAAAATTAACGTTTCTATACACGGACGATCGTCAAACTTTTTTTTTTCTACATAAGCTCTTACGAAAAAATTTCTTATAAAAAAAACACACAGCTCACACATGTATAATTCTTTTGTCTTTAAATAAATTGTTGCTGGTGTTTTTGGTTAGACCCTATTTACACTAATTAATCATTTTCATCGAATTTATCGTTAATGCCTGTTTTCCACCAGTGAGATATCTTAGAAAACATCCAGTAAAGAAGTTTTTAGTACTTAAAGTAAAATTTCGAAAGCATTTGCGTGAAAAGTAAACTTGCTGCTACCGTTTTGCGCCATCTGGCTCTTGTTCAATAAAAAAAACATAAGATTTCTCTATTAAGCCCCACTTTCAGTAAAAAACTTGAAAACTGAAAGCTTCGCAGAATGTGTTCCAAAGACCTTAGCCCTTACCGCTAACTGCGATGTCTTATTACATATCAAGTTTGTGTTCTGAAGTACTTTTTATTCTTTGAATCGTAAACTCTTTTATCAAACAATATAGTAAATGTATCGTTTTTAAATGGTTTTTGAATGTTGTATTTATTCTTTAACGATATAAATACATGATATGCTATAGGTCAGAGCTTATTCAAACAACAATCTCCTTGTTGGTCCATGGACTGAATGGGAGATCGAACAAACTTTACAAGGCAGTAAGATATTTTTACTAATGACAAATGGTAGCAAAATGATTTTGCTGGTATCTGAGAAAGGGTTTCTAATTTCATTGCAGTACCAAGTGCTCCACGACATGTTCAAGGTAATCCATTAACATCAACATCAGTAAGCATCCGGTGGCAACAACCTTCCGAAACCAATGGAGTGGTCCAAACGTATACGGTACAAGATTTTCATTATCATAACAAAAAATGCTCAATCACATGTCATTCTGTGCGTATCTTACAAATTTTAATATCATAGATTTCCACTATTGGCACTAAAGATTACTTCAAAGACTTTAAACATCATCAAAAAAAAGTAACAAGTGATTCATTCTTTATTTTGAACAATTTGTATCCTGGTACCCATTATTACATCTACATAAACGCCACAACAGGTGGTGGAACGGGACCACAATCTGACGTCATCGAGGTCAATACTACTTATGATAGTAAGATTTATTTTTAGATGGTTGCATATTTTACCTTCAAGTACCTATGCTGCTGTCACAGTTTAATTAACAATAATCCTTTTAGAACCATTTGCTGCAAAAGTAATTGCCAACAGATCAACTATAGATATTGAAATCATGTTTTGGGGTGTCAAGCCATACACTGGCCCAATAAGGTTTGTCATGTTTGTGATTAACGATTTGAATAATTGAGGAGTCAAATGATATTTAACCTTACTTTTCCATTTAATATTTCATATCTCATTACGTAAATTCAAATTCACAGATACGATCTTCAACAGTGTTTGTGTTTTGAGATATCAAAGATATCAAAGTTTTCGTATTTCTAAAATTGAGATTGTGATTGAAGATTGAATGTTTCATGTTTATATTTTAAAACTGATATGTTGTGGTATTGACTGTGTGGTATAACTGTCTTTCGGCAGTTATTTGGAAACAATGTTTGCAAATGTCTTCTTTACAATAGATCAAATAGATCTTTGCTATAACAAAAATTGATTGATGACTTCTTCGCTAAATTTTGAATTTCTTGCTATAGTTATTATCTTCTGAATATTGGAAATTCATCTTCTGGTTGTCCCAGCAAGATTTCAAATTCTTTCACTGCTCTTAAAATTGACAAAAAAGACTTATCTAGTTCTGGAAGAAGCGTGAAAATACAGAAAGGAAATGAAATAGTTGTTTTTTTCGGACAGAAAATAACCTTGGATCTTATTGGAGATTTTACACTTTGTTGGCAAGCTGTGATAATCAATTATGATGTAAGTATGTCTAATTCAGTCAACAGTATGTTAACTCCGTCATTGACCCAGTTACAATTGCAACTAATCATCTCATTACGAACCATATCCATTACTTCAAAATATGTAAATTTCAACTTAACAGAGACGATCTTTTGACGAGTTTTTGTTTATAGAAATTTGTAAACACACATTGTCGCAGCGAAAATAATAATCTCGTATTATCAATCGTGGATTTGCTTAAGGTTGCTAATACATCTAATTGCCTAGAGTAATCATGTTGCTCATATATAATTCTGAGAGCATTACTTATGGAAATCGTTTGATTGGCATCACACTAACATTTAACCTGTGATATACTTGACATTTTTTATCATTGCAATATTTTATTTAGGGAACAAAAATAAATGGATTTCTCTCTAAGGAAATAATTGGTAACTTTCTTATTGTTGTCATCAGTTTTATCGCCAACAGAATGTTTTTCTAAGTCTTTTTTGTGCCAAAGATTAATATAAACTTACCTTATTTTATATTTTGCGCAAGACACATTAAAGTAAAAGTGATCATTACTTTGCCATTATATGATGGAATTAACCGTGATCAGAACGTATCAAAGTTAAATATAAAAAAACAAGGGACTTTCTACTAAATTTCTTTTAGAAAGGCGAGATTTACCAGCAATTGATCTAAAGTCTGTTAAAGCTACATCTTCGACAGTCTCCATTGTTTTATCGAAAGGACCAAGAGAAACAAGGTAAGAATATCTGAGAAAATTCCAAGTGCTACATGATTGAAAATTAATGTCACACACAATAAGAACAAACTGTTTTAATGCAATATTAACCCTTAATGACTGTTCATAAAATAAGAGAAAGAAGTGTAAGACAGTGATATAATTTGAAAGTTTTTGGAAAAACATGTCGTTATTATATGTTCTTTGAAGATTATCAACACGAGTGAAAGCTGTTTTTAAACCCAATAGTAAACTGTCCTGCAAAGAAATTCATTGCAATAAAAAACCCTTACTACTAATTTAATCCATCTTTAGGTATTATCAAATCATTGTTTATGAAGGCATCGTAACAAATTTGAGGCCTCAACCATCTGCATTCAAAGCGTATTCCAAAGAAAGGAAAGGGCAACCTTACATCGCAGCAGAAATATCTGCAAGCAACCTTGATGAATATTTCATGATTGGAGATGGAAATTGATATTCAAAAAGCGATTCGCCGACAAAGAAGTTCTTGAATCCAAAACTAAAAGCAGGCACACACTACTCTTTTCTCCAGATTGGATATTTACACGAAGTATGTTTGCATTCACAAGCAGGTTTATTCTTCACAAAGGAATTTGTATATTCGAAATTAAAAATCTTTCTTTTAAGCAATACTTTGTTACCACCCCATGGTTGCCAGGTGTTCAAACTGAAGGTATTGCACATTGAATCTATCACTATTTCGTAAGAGCTTCTTTAGAAACTACGTAATTGATTGCCATGTTTTATCTTAAAGTACCTTTTACTGAAAACATCAGAAAGAGACAAGGGAATGATGTGACAATGACATGGTATGGTATTAACGTCACCATTGAATGTTGGTATGAAGATCTCCTGATTGCAATTGGAGAACCTAATTACTTCGCCTGCGTTCAAGTTGATCAATTTAAAAACCGGATCACATGTTCATATCAAAATAATGACTATATCATTCACGTTACTGGCCTTGGAAGTAAAGACACTGGTTTCTACCAATGCGAAACAACTGATCAAAACAGCACAAAATATACTAAAAGGACATCTTTAATTGTTACAGGTAATTGTTTTCGATTTGGGACACTATTAACTAGGATCTAAAATCTCAACAATAATACGACTGTTTATTTTCATTTACCTTTTACTTGGTAAGTGAGTTATACTTTAGGTTCAAACATAGTTTCAAATATTACATCTAATGTTTAAATAACTATATTGAATATTACATACTATATTAAACAACACGATGAATTTTCATGAGTACGTTACTGAACTGCCCCCCACCTCACCGCTTCCCCCGATCACCCCATCCCCACCCCCCTTTAATATTTTTTTACATTCTGATATACATAACACACGTAATTTTAGGCTCTTTATTCTGACCTTGCATCGAGAATATATATTTAATACAAAATTATGAATAAAGGCCAATATTTACTGAAATGGACCTCTTCCCGATCTAAATACTTCGACAACAATAAGTTTGAGCCTGAAGTTTTAAGTTTAAATCTACGTTTAAGATAATTTCATAAACACACTCGTTATCTCGAAATCGAAAAATGAAGCAGGTCGACGTTCCTTCAACATACAAGGATCATAGTGTTCAATTTTTTACCGGCATATATGAGAAACGAGAATTCGATTCTCAGGTTTAAACGCTCAATAAAAGGTCTTACATTTTAATAGTATCTACAGGGTATCTACGCTATTTTAGTCTGTCTAATCTCTATCGTTTTAAACAAACCCTTGATGTCTATTGATCTCTTAATTCGATTTAGTTTCTTTTTTCTTTAATTCCTAATGTCTAGTTCTACTCCAAAATTTCCTTTTACCTAACAGAATTTAGCAGTGGTTTAATAGATTTTACTTTATATATTTTACTTTTATATATTTTAGGTTTTATAACAGGTCCTTTATTGATAACAGATTCTATCTGAAAAAGTCAACCTGTATAAATATGCCAAATAATAATTAATAATAATAATGAAACTTATTTTCCAGTTAAACTGTGTTCTATGGTTTTCTTCTTAGACATACCAGCTTCATACAGTATTGCAGGTAATTACATCTGCCTTAGATGAAAGAAAAGTTTGAAGAATCCTCCACAATTCTAAATCAGTTCATCTAACTTTTCATTAGATTCAAAAGCAATTGAAGTTATGCTATTTTTTGATGATGTGCACGTAAACGGAAAGCCTACATCTTCAGAGAACTTTGATGTATATAAAGACTTATTTGTGGAAAGAGCAAACGAAAGAGTAAGGGTTATAGCTAGCACAATTAACAGTAACAGCGGCGCCGTAGTATGGTGGTTATCATTCTTGTATTTCATTTAATTCAGTTCAATTCCCCTTGACGGCGATTCACCATGCGCAAGTGAATGAACCATAGCGCCGGGTTGACCCATGCCATGTCAGGGAAATTGGGTAAATGATAAATCGGGTGTTGCAGGAGGTAATCCAGAAGAGCACAGGCCCTTGATTGGGTTTGTGTCAAATACTTCGGAGCCTCCAACCTAAGCCGTGGCCCCTCCTGGAAAGCAGATGCAATAGCAACTGAACGAGGCTAGCCACGTAAAACAATACCAAATGAATAAATAAAAAATAAAATAAAAAAATAACAGTTCGGAAAATATGGCACAATTTTGAGGAAATTTAAATCGTCACATGCATACTTACTTATCCTTATTCTTGTATATTGTCATCAAATTGTTAACCGTTTCCAACATATCCTTAAAATTCAACGTCGTTTTTTATTGAACTCTGAATGTTGACTATTGTATCGCAAGCCTTCGTAGTTGGTGTGACGAGCGTGTATTATGTAAATTCTAACAAAATATTAAACGCTGTATTTAGTCAATTCTTTTAAAAAAGATACCAAAATAATATCTTTAGTAACTGGCTGAGTAATAATACATGAATGAGATGATTTGGTATGTATTACCTAGGTGGAAATTGTTAGGCTGCACTTTTCATTGGAATTGTATAGTGTTGTGAACGAGCTCTAAATTTAGTTCTAAACCGCCAATTTGGACGTTAGTCCAACATTGTTTGTAGACTGTATTTGCATTGGCTGTTCCGTAAAAATAGTTTCCTGCTACTCTTTTCATAAGCAAAAGTGAAAATCTCCCTGTGAAAGTAACATAGATTTTAAAGTTTAACTATCATTTATTTGTGTAGCTATATCAAATTTTTGCAATGATGAAAGTCGCCAATGCCGATGTACGACGTGAATCAATGAAAATGTAGGTCTTAAAAACGGCAGCCCTAACATTAATTTAAGAGGTAATAGTTAAGAAATTTATGTTTAATTTCATTTCAGGCAAAATACTTCACTTCAAGTGATGGTGACTTTTACCGGAAATGATATGTTCGCAGAATATATCTTACAGAATCTTAAAACTGTTCTTGCATCGAACAACAATAAATTATTTGAGGCAAATCAGTTCTTTCAAGCTACAGTGATTCCTTCGAATTTAAAAGTTCAAGGTAAAATTTAATTAACGACTGGTGCAAGTGCGGCGATTGACTATGACATTTGTAAACGCATTTTGATATTTGAAAATAGATTTCGATGAGTGTTCCAGTGGTTGCTCCTATTGTCACGAAAACGCAAATTGCCTTAATTTGCCTGATTGGCTTTCATTTGCTTGTGGTTGCAATAAAGGTTATAAAGGAAATGGATTCTATTGTGAACGTAAGCTATTCAGAGTTCCTACAGCCCATTGCATTTTTATAAAATGTAGATGTATTTGTATTTTATTGTAACGGAAAATTAATAGCATCAATAACTTTATTTTCATTTTGCAGATGATGAAGACAGCAGCAACCTCGTCACTATTGTGGTGGCAGTGAGCGTTCCCGTTGTTATCTTGATAATATTAATTATGTCTATTACGATCTATTGTAAAAGAAAGGCTGCGAATGTTTTGAACAATCCAACCCAACAGGTATACAGCGATGTATCATATTATGCATCAACCTCCTTTTCAAAACCTGATGCGTCAACTGAAGGCGAATACGAAAATGGTGCATTTGAAATCGAGTTGAAACCTCACTATGCCAGGGTAGCTTACACAGAAGCTGACGTGTATACTTCATTGAATCACGGAACAGCAAAAGATTAACAACTAATAAAACAATGAGCATGAAAACAATCATTTTAGTGCTTTTAAGTACTTTAAAGTAGTTTCGTATGCTTAAAGACGGTATTCCATATTGGTAAACTTCTGAATATTTTGTTATTGAACTCGTTCCAAGTCCCGCAAGTCGGTAGAAGTAAAATTAGAGTGAGTAGGATAACGGAATGGAATGTTTGATCTGGTATATGATTCGATTATCGTTTGTTATATATATTAAACTCTATCTCTTTGAAAATGGATTTTGATTCCCCAAAGACCCTTTTACATCTTCTGCAAAATTTCCTATTCAAAAAAGGAACAAGCGAATGCTGCGAATGGTTGTTTCTCCAATTTTTCTTTTATACTTTTTCAGAATAAGATGGAACGATTTCAACCAAAAGGAGAAAAAAAAATGTTTTCTTTTCGGTTGTTGTGCGGCGAAATTTTTTTCTAAAATATCTAGACTTAAAAAAACATGGGGAATTCATGCAAAAAGAGGGTAAGTTATAAACTGCCTTCACATTTGCGTAATTAGAAGTAGTTTACTGTAGCAATTGACCATTAATTTGCTTAGGGAGATTACTGAAGTTTGTTGAAGATTTGTAAATGACAAAATCTTCACCAAACTTCAGTAGTCTCTCTCATGCCAGCAGCTGTTATTTACTGGAAATTAAGGAGTCTCCTTTTTACATTACGAGAACAATCCCGATTTTGATTGGATTGTACGTTCCGCTCCACTGTATCTTTGTAATAAGATTATCTTAGTCCTTGCTCAAAATACACCTCTATCTACTGCCTACTTTTGCACGAATGCTGCTTTGAGAATATTATGTATGCATTAGTTCCTTTTGTTCGCAAACATAATTCATAATACAATTGTAATTATATGTAATAACACAAATTTGGTGTTCGGGGTTCACCGTAAATAGCTTGAAATGTGAGCCATTATTACACAGTTCACAAATAGTATATTTGGCGATCAAAACAAATTAATATCGTGAATATCTTTTGTTGCCATGACTATCCAATCATGGTTCACTTTTGGAATTGAAATACCTTCAACTTCATTCCCAGGACATTTTGTAATTTCGATATACGGACAACGGTGAAAAAAGCCGGTCGAATACGCAATATGATTGGCCATTTCGTTTTAACTAATTAGTGCAAATTATGCGGCAAGTCAAGTTTCGAGGATAACAGTGAATCTTCATAAATAAAACTGAAAATGTTCAGTTAAAATAAATGTTTCACTTTATAAAACTATTCCCTTGCATATATTATCACAATATTGCGCATTATGTTAAATATTTTTATGTGCTAACTTTATAGCTCACATAACACATAATAATGCACATTTCGTATCGAAATCAGATTGTCAACTACGTTATCGGTACAAAAAAAGGAGGCAAAAATGTTAGTGGGCAACAATTTTTGAGTTTAGTCACTTTTTGCCGACCAATTTCCAAGACAAAAAATGTCGAAAAAAGTTTGGATAATTTGAAAGTTTTTTTAAGAAATAAACTATAAAACCAAAAAGAAAGATTAGGTAAATTAGGTTAGTTAGTCAATTTCAATAACAGTTTTTCTCTTCATTTGTGTATTTTCGTTGTTTTGTTCTTCTTGACCTTTTTTTGTTCTTGTTCAGTTTGTGTTTGTCCTGGCGCACTTGTTCTTCTATTAATTTTAATACTACCGCATAAAAGCACCTGATAAGAATTGGCAACATAGAGAAGAAAAAATCGGCAAAAAGTAGTTTGGCAAGTCGTTTTTTTGGGAAAAAATCGGCAAAAAAATTAAGTCAGTAAATAAAAAGTCGGCAAAAAGGTTTGGTGGGTGAAAAAAAGTCGGCAAAAATTTTATCACCTAGCCAAAATTTAGTCGACTTTTCTTACGATAACGTATGTGGAGTTTCTGTCTACAAAAATCATTTAAGTGTGGTTCGCACTGAGAGCTAACGATGGGAAAGAAGTGTGATGGCAGAAGAGTAGAGGTTAAAGCAACACACAAATAAAATCACATTCTATACTCATCCCCAAATCTTTCCTCATTTTCAGTCACCTTTTCCCTTTGTAAGTTTTCGCCGTCTTGTATGTAGTAAAAGCATCACTAAAATGTTTTTCCTTGCGATAAAACTTGTCATTTCCTTACACTGCACATCACTTCAAGTTGCTTTAAAACATTTGGATTTTTTCCTTAACACAGTGTGAACATCAAAAATACCTGTAGCGCAAAATTAAAAATTCGGTTATCTTATCATGGGCATTGCGCTTATATCATCTTAGCGCAGTGTGAACCAAGTTCTCGAGTGTCCTCGAAAATAGGAAAGAAAATTTGCTGGCAAAATTTTCCATGCAACAGGAGTCGTTACTCCGAAAATTTTGCGACAGCAACTTTGCTTCTGTGACAGTGCAAAGATTGTTTGAAGGAGCTTGGGAAATGAATTCGCCGAAATGTTTACCCACGATCTTCTGTGGATTCGACATACCGACCCTAGGTTTCCTTTGCCGTCCTTCATATATGAAAAAGTCAAGAAATCTGGTGACAAGGGGACTTTAATATCTGACGTCAAGGTATACCGTATTTGTGAGCTTTTGGATGGGGCGTTCTTAGAGGGTGGCGTTTATTACGAAATGAAAATTGGAAGCAAACTTAAACAACAATGTTTCCTTATCCTAAAAATATTTACAGAAGGCTGTGCTAAATGTTTTACACAAAAGATATGTTCACAAAAATGTTTATGGGCTCAGCGTACATGTAAAAAGTCAAAATTAATTTTCGAGATGTAATCATTACAGGTTACTATTACAGAAAATTTAAATTTGTAGGGAAAAATATTGCTTTTGAGAAGTTATCGCATTTTTTGTTATTCAACAATTTTAAGTTACGACAACCTTTAATACAATTTTTTACATACTTAAAAATCGTTTAAATAATTTGGCAGCTCATTTCTGAATTTATTAAAGGATGTCATATTGTCGTGTATGCGATGAGAAATTATGAGTGTTCTCCCTTCTTTGAGATCCATCTTCCCAAAAAGTGGTTCGTTTCCTTTAAACCTTTGCATAGCGGTAAATGAAAGTCTGTCGGCGGTTTGAAAAAATCCTGATTGGCTAAAAATCCGTGATTGTTTTCAACTGTGCAATAGCGCAGAAGGATGGAAAAAAAAAAAAACTGTTTTTCTCTGGAACAAAACCATAATTGGGATTGGCGGGCACACTTTGTTTTCACTGATGTGAGGAATCGACACAATAAAAAAAATATTCAAAAAACCTTTTTTTCGGGACTTGGAGCTCTGTGGTAGAAAATATTGACCCCTTAGAATATTTTCACCCCCAGTGTTTACGCTTATGACTTGTTAGATTTTCTTTGTTATTGTTAGGGTTAGGGTCAGGGTTAGGGTTAGGGTTAGGTTTAGTCATAAGCGTAAACCAGGGGGGGGGGGGGGGGGGGGTGAAAATATTCTAAGCGGTCAATATTTTCTACACAGCTCAAAGAAGCACACAAAATTTCGTATTTTTTATCATTTTCACAGACTAATTTCTTCCTTATTATTTATGTAAATATATCATTATATACACCGTTGGAAAGAACATTTACTCTGAATGAATTCAAAAAATACATTTAATTAAAATGTACTGGTAAAAGGAAATAACAGAAAAAGGTACACAGTGCATATGTGAGTAAAAGGTACGTTGAGATCCTTAAGTAGAGGAACACCACTGTCGCCATTCTCTTTTATGAGATGAAAACATTAATAGCAATTAATCACACGTCGTATACTATGCAAACCTGAATGAATTTGTTGATAGAAAACAAATAAAACTAAGCTAATTCTAGTTTAGTCTGTTTTCTAATAAACGCCGCTTTTCAAGATGTGGAGATTATTAGAGGGCGGCATTCATTACATATGTTTGGATAAGTGCGCGTTTACCAGAGGGTGGCGTTTATAAGAGGAAATACGTTATACAATTTTTTATCGAATAATGAAGTTGTTTTATTACAAATAAAGTAATTATGATGATCATTAAGCAAAAGCGAAACTGGAAAGAGATAGTGCTTTACTTGAGAAATCGAAAAATACACATTTTGGAGTGAATCATTAAAATGTAACGATGCTGATTTTGAAATCTGACATTAGCTGTTTTGAGTGTAACAACTAGCAATTATCTTGCCATAAGAATTGTTTTATACTTTTCTTGCCAAGTTGTAGATCCAAACTAAAAGAATTGAGTTGAAAGTGTTTTTACCTTGTCCAAATATGTATTGGTTTTGTTTGTTAATGCTTTTATCGTTGCATGGAGTTATTGGAGGTAAGAACTATTATAATATCGTCTACCTTTGAAGTATCAAGTTAACAAATATCCACATGTTGAGTGAATCGATGTCAATCGGTAACAGACTTCGATATAGTAAATAGGTCTATCATTTCAAATTGAAGTTTTTATGTAACAACTTCAAATGTTTTTACTTGAAACTACAGGCATTGTGAATTCCAAAAGCAATTGTGCATCTGTTAATTATAAATTAATACTTGTGTTCACTTTGAGTCTCGTTAGCGAGATTCGGAAATATCATGTTTTGTTTTTCATGAACTTTTCCCTACAAAGTCATTATAAACTTCACATAAACACTCGAAACAAGCGTAAAAATTAACTTTTGATACAGCAAAAGATTTTAAATCTAAGATAACTGTCCACTTGAACAGTTTTGAAAAAGTAATTTTGTGTAACGGGCTTGCTGATTTACAAATCTGCCTAATTCGATCAACTTTTAAAGCAAAGCTTGAGAAAAGAAATATTTCTTAGACAATTTCCCAATTTGTAAAAAAAAAATCACAAAAAAGTGATCAAATTTATAAAGTGCTAAACAATAAAGTCAAGTTGATAGTGTTCAATTTTCAACAAAATTGAAAGAAAATAATTCAAAATTTCACTTTCTCGATCAAACCACAAAAACTGGATATCATATTCGAAACTAGTGCTGTTAAGGAAAATTTTTGTATTAGTCATGCCATTAGAAGTTTCATTATTTATAGGAGGGGGTTGGGGTGTGTAAAGGAGTAGTTTACACATAAAGATTCTTGAAAGATTTTTCTTTTACGCAGCTTTTCAAATGCTTTAAATTTAAATTGTACGCCAAGTTACAGCGTCTCAACTCATTAATTGTTATTCATGACCGCGTTGACTTTTTGATGTACAATTTAAATTTAAAGTTTTAAAGCAACATCTTAAAAGAAGATTTTTCAAGAATCTTTGCGTGTAAACCTCCCTTAAGGCTGCAATTTGTAGTTTCTGGAATTATGAGGCTATCATGTATTTTATTCATAAGACGAGCATAACATGCACGCAGTAGAACTTTTCCATGAGAAAATAGAGTTCTGGTGGTTTGGATGAATTCCAGTCTTTTAATAATTTTCATTCAGTTACATTTCCGTCTCGAGCTAAAGAAACGTTAATATTTATGAATTATGCAAATTTGAATCTGTGATTATAACAGAAGTAATATTTCAACAATTATAAATTTCCTTTGCAAAATCGATGCTTCTCAAAACAAGTTATAAGCTGCAAAAGTGTATACACTATCTTCAACGTTTTCGGAATTGATGCAATAAAATATACTAGCATCCCGCGTGAAATTTTTTTACGGATTTTAACTGTGTGCAAACCGCGTGACGATAAATTAAATCACCGAATAGACCTATCCATAAATTCATAAATTATTTATTGTGCAGCCCTCGCCTCGTTTCTAATCTAAATAATTATTACGTAACCCGTGATAATAAAAGAACTTAATAAAATAACTTTTCTCCAAGGTATCATCAGCTTTTGTGAATGCTTAAAAACGTCATTATTATTCAACTTGAAAACGAGGTGAAGGCTGCTACGATAAATAAATTATTAATTTATGGATAGGTCTATTGGAAACAGAAAGTGTACTCATGTGATCAAAAAACTGACCAACTGATCAATCAAAAAATTGTATAGATAGTCTCGCTGCGACCAACCGTTGCCAACATCAAAGATTTTGATGACGTCATCAGTACCAAAAACATTTAGGCCCAAATGTCTATCACCCGTATCGCGGACACTATAAAACGGCAGTTATCTTTATTGGTTCTCAAGATATTTCCCCAAAAACGTCGCATTCGATTGGTGGTGCAATGCAAAGATTCCCCGTGATCATAAAAATAGATGACATCAAATGCCACGTGTTTTTATACTAATCGTGAAAAAAGTGTCTCTCCCTTCTACGTAGTTTTACGCGCGCAAAAGTAGACGATGACCGTAAAATTTAAATGGGTTTATTTACGATATCGGTACCGGTGTAAGTGAATTAAGCATGACGTGGCATAGTTTATAAAAGGGCGGATTTCTCAAGTCAAATTCACACGTCGTTTAGATAATTTCGTGACTAGAAGTTCGAAAAGTCGTTTAATTTGCGTTTTGGGGTTTTCCAATCATAACTAGTGTTTAATTCCTATTGTGTTAGAAAACGTATTTTAAAATTATTTTATAATGACATCAGAATAATGTATTTCGATGCGAGGGTGCATCAGGATACTATAACATGTGATGCCAGGGTGCATCAGGATAATGTAACATGTGATGCGAGAGTCCATCAGGCTATTGTAACTTGTGATGCGAGTGCGAGGGTGCATCAGGATAGTGTAACATGTGATGCGAGGGTGCATCAGGACAGTGTAACATGTGATGCGAGGGTGCATCAGGATAGTATAACATGTGATGCGAGGGTGCATCAGGATAATGAGTTTGCGTATGTTTAGCTGAGTAAAATATTAGTCAATTGTAAATATTTTTTCAGACCCACCTTGCTGCATTCACAAAGTCTTGTAAACGTGCTGTTCAGTTCCTTACGGTTTCTTTTAGAACAAGTTCAGTTTTTTATAACGAGACAGGCTGAGTTTGGCATCGGGGTTCTAAAAGTTTTTTATCGGGGGT
>BQMF02000811.1:0-100419 GCA_027922465.2 Turritopsis dohrnii | reverse complement strand
AGTCAAAATTTATGGGCTCTGATTGTAGGGGTTGGATGGATGATCTATACATACCTTGTCACTAGACGATAACCATCTGAAAGTGTATATGTTACATGTATCGTGTAACATAATTTTTGTTGATGGTCTTCATCTTTCAAAATACCACACAATTCCACCAATACCGAGCATACTCAGAGCTATAAAAGCCAACTCTCTTTCATGTTGATCATGACTCGGTGTATAAAAGTCGCTCAATACAGGCTCTCGTGGTAGCGGTTCAAGATGATTACTAAATACACTATTGTACTCTCTCATTGCATCATTTAGTTCTACGAATTTTGAATCAGCCTTCTTTTCGAGCATGAGCTGCTTATTGATAAAATCGATTCTTTCCTGTCGTTTTTGCTGCCATTCAATCTGTGCTTTTTGTAATTTTTCTATGGCCAAATCATGACGTTTTCTTTCCTTATCGATTCTGTCTTTGGATAAACTTGAAAACAGATAGCTTGATCCTGTGAAAGCCAAAGCGTTAGCTAAAGCTCCACCCAACATCATTGCGATAGAAGCCATATTTAGATATTGATATTTTCAGGTAAAATCTTTTGTTTGATTAAGTAGTCCTTTGTCACTTCACTAGCGGCGATAATGGCAACTAGTTTTCCCGTATCTTCCAAGTCGAACTTTTGAATAGAGGGAGGTGTCATTTTTAACACCTTTTTTCCTAGCATAGAGTAGCCGATAGCGAAAACGCAGACGACTGATGCATGATATAAATCGTTGATGATACTTTTCTTGTCCATGTTTGTTATATATACATTTTTTTCTTTTTATTCCATTTCATGTTTATTGATTTTCACTGGTATTTTAGATTTTTGTGGAAGGGGGGTGGATGGTGACCCACGGGGTAATATTTGCTCTTTCTTTTTATACACAACATAAGCAAATCCACCAACTAAACCGAGAGCTATTATTCCACCCACACCATAGGTGTAATTCATAGGTTGTTCATTTGGTTTGGTGAGAGAGTCATCGAGCTTATTCATTTCTTTTTGAGGCGACACTTGTTTTAATTGTTCTCGTTTTTTACGGTTGTATTCCGCCAACTTCTTACCCGCTTCAACCTTTTTTGGGTTCTTCGTTGTCACTTGAATGGGAGTCTGTTCTTCTGACATTTTTATTATCTACTGTATTTATATTATCATCGGATTTATTTAAATTTCTTTCATTGATATAATGCCTCCCGGTAATAAGTCCAACACTGAGTGGTGCTAATAATGAGCCGAATTTATAATATAAGTCACATGTAAATCTTTGAAGGGCAGAGTTTAAGAAGGGGTCATTTTCCAGGTCATTGCTTAGCGCTTCTTGATTGTTTATTCCTAACGTTGCACAAGCCCCCATGGAATAAATACGTATCAGTGATTTCCCCAAGGATTTTACCATTTGACCTGATAGTTTAGCCTCGTAGATACTAAAAAGTTTTTCTACCTCTTCATCTTTGAGTTTGTTAATTTGCTCTTCCGTGTACATTTTCCCTAAGTATAGCTTGCTATTTCCAGTTAAGACACACTCGAGTAATTTTTGTCTTTTACCATCTGAAGGTGGAAATTCACCCGGAACATCATAACTCTGGTTGATTAAATTATCGATCGCTGTTTCCACCATTTTTATTAGAGAGAGGTATTTTTTTAACACAAAATAAAAGTAAAATAGCGAGATCAGCAGTATGCTTAATAACATGAAGTTGACATATTCTATCATTTTGTTGTGTTTGTTATAATTTTCTTATACTCTCTTATAATTTTGTTGAAATTTGTTGTATAAGAGTTTGCTGTCCTCTTATAATTATGTTGAAATTTGTTGTATAAGAGTTTGCTGTCCTCTTATAATTATGTTGAAATTTGTTGTATAAGAGTTTGCTGTCCTCTTATAATTTTGTTGAAATTTGTTGTATAAGAGTTTGCTGTCCTCTTATAATTTTGTTGAAATTTGTTGTATAAGAGTTTGCTGTCCTCTTATAATTATGTAAGACAAAATAATTATAAGAGGATGATGATGTTTAATAATATATTCTAACATTGTTAAATAAATAAACATTGTTTACTTAAACAATTATGTTCGATGATGAATCCTCAGATGATGATATTATATTTTCCCATCAAGATACAAAAAGGGTTACTTTTAATGATAAAGTAATGGTCCATTATATCTATGCTTGTGAATCTCGTAGAAGTAACTGGATAGAGGCTGCTGTTGACAGAGTACGCTTTGAATCGAGGATTAAACATATTGGTAAAATTCTAGAACCTGTATTGAGACGTAAATTAATCTCTTACAGTAGTCTTATAACAGTCTTACAGTAGTCTTATAGGAGTCTTATAGTTTTTGTTACAAGAGTCATGTAACAAATAACGTCAACCTGTTTAACAAATCGCATACGTTCTCGGATGTTCCATTCTCATGACTAGGCACGTGTGTTTCCCTCCATTCAGTTTTTCCTTGACATCTTTCAATTCTTCTTGTGAATCAATCACATCATTCTCTTCATGAATAGTGGCTAGATCGTTTCTATCTTTTGGATACCACACATATAACATTTTAGCTTGTCGTCGTAAATTTTTAGGTATAGCTGTGTATGATTGTGTAAGTAACCATAGCGAATGATTTCGATGTCTACCGCTAATTGCCAACTCGAGCAAAGGCTGTCTCTTTTTGTCTAATTTTTCATCAGCTATTATATCATCAATCAGAAATAAGGTTTTGTATCCAGCACAGAAAAAGTCCATTTTCTTAATCCATTCATACAAAGATCCTTCCGGCTCAATTAAAATCACATAGCTGTCATTCCAGAACCACTTTCGATCTCTGTAAGTCTGATTCCACCTCAAGGTGGGACATATAATCACGATGAAATCAAAGTGATCAAAGTATTGATTTTCTAATAATTTTACAACACGATCCGTTTTACCGCACGATGTTGGTCCAACGAATAATGCTGTGTGAGGCTCTTTCATGTAAAGTGTATCCATTTTACTAATATAATGTAGACATAAATTGACCGTTTTGTATGTTTAATTGAGCATCCATTATTAGATATATATATGCGTTTAAGTTTCCTGCAGTTTCAGCGGTCTTTTCAATCTGTAAAGTGATGCCTTCACTCGCATTTTCAATCTTTCGACCGGTCCCATGCAAGGCATTCTCATCAATTGTTCTGAAATCTAACCATAGAGCATACTTGTTTGTTAAGTAATCAGAGACTTTTACATCATGTAATCCTAAGCGCTTTCGGTTTTCACCGACGCTATTATCTTTTGGTTTTCCTTCAGCAAAATACTTGCAAATCTCATTGTATTGTTCAAACGGCTGCATCCCTTGAGCAAAAAGTTGGTTAGGCTTACCCTCGACGATGACTGATACCTTTTTGATCTTTGGATTGTAGAATTTGCAGGTTTCTCGTTTGTAGGATTTTTCTTCTTCAAACAGAACTAAGATACCCTTCAAAGATTTGGCTGGTGTGTTGAATGACCAATTCCACGTTGTGTCTGACTTGTTTACTCTAATTTGTCTGTGCCGCAAAATCCTATCATAGAGCAAAGCCATGTTTTGATATTCAGAAGCGATTTGTCTAGCCAACTTGGGTTGTGTCACAAGCTCATATTCAAGTGAGATGTTAGATATTTTGTATTTACCGTCTGGGTTACGTTTTTGACCTGCGGCAGTATCTAGAGGGTCAGAATAAATAACTCGGTTATAGTCGTTAAATGTGATCTCGTAGCATAACCTATTCCCTAAACCCGCTTGATAATATGGGATAGTACTATCTAGCATCTCAAAGTCGAGTGGAATGACAAACTTGTTTTTATAGGTGTCAGCAATGGCTTTGTCTTCTGCATCAGTGGTGTCTTTATCAGAAGCACCAATCCTCAATTTCATACAATTCTCTGTACACCCATCGTCGATGATGATACCCTGTCTTATCGCGTTTCTCTTTTCAAACTTGGTTAACCATAAATCTCTGTAACACCCAAAAAGATCAAAGTCATCGATGCTCAATATCTCGTTACCTTCGAACTTGACAGCCAACTTTTTAACGATAGCTCTCCCAATGTTACTGACCAATGTTCTTTTTGAGTCAGCTTTCGATTCGAGTTCAATATCAAAACTTAGATTCGTTGTTCCTGGAATAATAACATCATCACTTCCTAAATTTGGAAACCTAACCAATAATAACTGATTTTGATCGATCTCACTCGGATTGTGTGTGACAATTACTTTTTGACGAGAACCTTTTACACCGTGGGCAGTTCTAAGTGAACGTTCTGGATTTAACCTCTTTCCGTACTCCATTATTAATTATGATATATAATTAATTTTTTACTTTTTATCTCGGTTTAGCGGATGTACAAAACAACGGTTGTACCCAGATCTTCTTTTAGTATACCACCATGCTGATCTGTCAGTCTCAATGTGAGAGACTGGAATACACCGTTTTTTAGTTTTTTGTAATGAGGATTTTTAGGCTCAGTATGTGTAAAGTCACTACATTTATCGATGGGAATAGTTAGTAGAATATCGCTTAGCTTTCCATCCTCAAGATTTTGAGTGTTGTCGAGTTCAGAGAGATGTAAATTCATTTTGGTTATTTTAGCTAGCGTATTTGTTCTGATTATTTGAGAGTATTTGCCTAATGGTTTAAGTTCTATATCACCTTCTAAAAAGGTGCCTGCTAAAAACGCGTTCAATTCTCTGCCAGTGAATTTTCGTTTTGGTATCGACTTTTCAACTTTCCCATCGTCAGACGTTTTCAATGTTATCGGTGTTGTGATTTGATAGGTGAAGGTGTCTCCAAATATCTCACATAATGCGATCTCTTTCGAACCGTCCATATTTCGAATGGGGTAAGGTAGATATATGGTCTTCTCACCCCTTACGAGATTTGCTGTGATATACATTTTCTTGTATTAAATAGAAGATAATATTATTAAATAATAATGGAGAATATTTTTAAATATGTTCCCAACGCGCTTTATAAACCAAATGGAGGGCAATACCTTCAGATATTGAATGCTAAAGATTTATACAAACAAACAATTATCGTCTCTGAGAGCGGTTCTTTCCCCGCAACTTTTCCAAATATATTTACTAATTACGAAATGGATGAAAATGATCAACGTATGAAAATTTGGCAGGAACAACCATTTAAATTATGGCAAACCCAACTCAATTTTGTCACTTGGTGTGCTTCAAGTGCTTGTGGGGTCAGTTCTGAACACCTGAAAGAAGGTCGCTCTACTCCTATGATTAGAGCAGTATATCGTTTTCACGTCTATTATCATATTAGGCGAATCATTAAGCGCTTGCAGACACCTCTACCTTTTGAAGATAGTTTCAACCAATACGATAATCCTTATAACAAAGAAGAGTTTTTAAAAATCTGTAGTGAATATGGTGTCGATTCTGATCCTAAAAAATACAAAGGACAATATTTTTACAGCTCGTATCAAAAAAGACGTAGAGACTATCCAACGCCAGGTCTGAGTTATTTCACAGACGACTCCATGACACGATGGATTATAGAAAAATCTAAAAGCTTTACAAAAACAGGTCTTGTAAAAATTTCAGAGAGTGTTAGAGCATATGCTTATCTTCTTCTTAGTTCGCAAGCCTCAGCTCGTTCTTCTATTTTAGGTAATAATTCAAGTGCTTTGACAGCTCAAAGAGTTTTTATGAACAACTTTGAAGACATTGTTAACCGCAGAGTTGATATTCAAGATGACATTAAACGTTATCAAGATACTTTAAATTACGCTTCAAGCAAAGTTGATTATTCTGTTGGACAAGGTATTTACATGTTACCTAGTGACATGAATCTAAACATCAAGTCGGGAGTGTCCGGTTATAATAATAAAATTCTCATATCTAATGACAACTTGAGCCTCGGAAGAAACAAAATGATTAATGTTATGCAAGAGCATCATATTTCACCCAAAGTGACTAGCTCTCCAACACAAAATAAAAGTTCACAAAAGGAAGTTCATAAAAGAGTAGTGAGTCAAACAGATTCACTCCCATCTCATGAAGAAGAGAAAATAGCTTTGGTTTTAGCGATTACCACGATGTTTAGTATATGGTATGTATTTCGCTGATCAGCGTATGTAGTTTGCAATTATAGCCGGCATTGTGGATACATGCTAACACTTCTAAGCCCTGGCGTTTGTTGAATTTCGATCGAAATGACGGTAACCTGAATGTCTCTATGGACCAGAGAAACCTGACAGTGATAAATCACCCAGACGCAATGCTAACCATTCCGCGATATATTCAACACAACTGCGGGGAAGTGCGCACTCATGCAAGTTTTACAACCAGAACATGAGAGATCTACAACCGCCGAAGTATATATACTTCCTCTCAGACGAACTGCGTGGGGTTCGAACACACGACCTTGTTGTTACAAGTTAGCGTTCTTATCCACTAGACTACGCTGATCTGTATGTTATATGTATTGTTAGCTCATTTATGTTATAAAAATGAAACTGCTACAAACTGCTTTTTACTACAATCAGGTATTTCCCCATGGACATTTTTATGAGATATTTAATTGTTTACATTTATGAGTAATTTGTGGTTATAATAATAGAAACTGCTTACGTAATCAAAATAACACGTTTCATAACTCGTATCGCGTTATGAAAACAAAGATGATAGTAGGGAAATTCCCGAAATCATATGATTTTGGGCCAACATCCGCACTTTCCTATCTCTGAAGACTATATTTTTGTGATGTCTAAATGTAAGTTATAAGTATATACAAAATCATATTTCGTTGCCATGAAAAATACAGTTTAGTATTCTTTTATGATAAAAAGAAATGCCTCGTTCACAGCTAGCATGACCATTTCAAAATTTTTTGTAAGCGCCCCTCTCCAATTAGCGCCTCTCTCTAATAAGCGCCCTTCTAACTTCCAAAAATATTTTATAAGCGCCCGGGCGCTTATTAGAGAGAATACGGTATCGACAAATATTTAGTATTTACAGACCTTCCATCTGAAATTGAAATAATGAATCTCATCTTTACTGTGGAGTTTTTATATAGGTTTTACAGTTGTTTTATGCTTAAAGAAACTTTGAATCACTAGTTTATTTTACAGCTTTGACAGATACAGTATGTTTTGCTATTTTTATTTTTCTGTTAATCCAGTATACATTGTTTATTCTTGCTTCATATTTTGTTTTGCTTTGTTGTTATTTTATTTAAAGTTTATAAAGGTTTGTGTCCGTGCAGCTTCGCTTAGTTTTTTTTCTAATCATTTTGCTAAGTTATCTTCTGTTCAGCATAAGGAATATAAAAATTTAGAACTGAATTTTTTCTCTTTGTCTTCATATAGACATATATAGTTCATATATAGTTTTGGCGCAAAAAACTGCACCAAAATAAAACTGCACCAAATTTACAGTGAGCTGATTAAACATTTTGTTTATTAACTCTGAACTTTATCATTTTGTAATTACCTTAAGTGGAGAAGTTTTGGCGGAAAAAAATGCACCAAAATAAAACTGCACCAAATTTACAGTGAGCTGTGTCAAATATATAAATCTTTCCTTCGAAAAACATAAAAATAGTCTAAAATTAGTGTAAATTTTGACCAAGAAGTCCGAATTGCGCCAAATTTAAAATAATCTTGGCTGCGCAAAATCAAAACTGCGCCAAATAAATCGAATTGACTGTGCACCAAAATTTCTTCATTTAGGTATTTTGCCAAACTCATATTTTCATTTGGGCAGTTTCTCTATTTGAGCCTTAAATTGAAATTAATTTCACTTTAAAAACATAGAATGAAAAGTTTAGAAAGGGTCGTTTACTTTTAGCATTTTGCATGGAATTTTTACGCCATATTTAATTTTAGATAATATGTGCGGTTCCTTAGTATTTAATCCTAAATTTCAGATGTAAATATTTGCTGCTAGTTATTGTGTCATACTTAATAACCATTTCATTTGTTTAGTTGTCTCTTGTCTGCTTATACCCCTGACAAACTTTTTGCATAAAAATTGACAAGTGTTGACATCTTTTGTCCAATTTTTGAAACTAATGACCTTTCATAACTACCGTTCTACTTAGCTTTTTTGACTGAAGTTTTTATATTTAAGCCTGCATAAAAAATTTTCAAATTCAAAAATTTTCGAACATCAAAATTTTCAAAAGTTTCAAATACCGTATTCTCTCTAATAAGTGCCCGGGCGCTTATAAAATTTTTTTGGAAATTAGGGGGGCGCTTATTGGAGAGGGGCCCTTATAAAAAATTTTGAAATGGTCATGCTAACTGTGAACGAGGCATTGCTTTTTATCATAAAAGAGTAAAAACAACTGTATTTTTCATGGCAACGAAATAAGATTTTGTACATATAACTTAAATTTAGACATCACAAAAACATAGCCTTCCGTTTCTATTACAGAATATTCGTGTTTGGTTCAAAGTTCTAATTACCGCCCGGGCACTTATAAATTTCTGAGTAATGTCTAGTCACTCTATAAGTGCCCGGGCGCTTATTGGTTAGGGGCGCTTATAAAAATATTTTTGACTAGAAGGGGGTGCTTATTAGAGAGGAGCGCTTACTGGAGAGGGGCGCTAAGTTAGAGAGAATACGGTATGCAGATTTTACCTTTTGGGAATGCATAGTTCAACGAATTTAGAATTGTCAATTTATATAAGCGTTCACCCCCCCAAGACTGAACATTTTAAAGCATGACCCAGCATGGTTGAGGGAGGTTTACCTAACCTACTTTTCCGCGAGTGAGAAGAAAAAGAATAAGCGTATTTTTCGACGCAATTCCAACACATAAATTTGTTATAATATCACATTTTATTTTAAAATATCTACAAATAACCCTTAGTTTTCACGCTCCTTGGCCTGTCCACAGATGTCTACAAACTCTAGAAATGTAGAGTAAACGTATATAATACAGTTAAAATGAAAAAAACATAGCAAAATAAAAAACACCTATTCTTCAGGCAATAAATAACAGTAAAGCTTTAAGTCGTGACCTGTTGCAGCCATGCGGCTTGTTGTTTAGTAATTTTATATTCATTACTATTGTTTTGGTTCTTCCATTTGTTATGACTCACAGCACCAGAAATCTATTGCATGTTTATTTTTACTATGTTAAATGGTTGCTACTTGACAATGTTATTTATTATATATCTTGTTTTGAATATATTATGGGTAGGTTTGGTTACCATTATCAGTAATGAAAAAATGAGAACTTTATAGCTAAAGGTCTGTCAAATGTGTACCTAATTACCTTATTACACGAAATTAACAGGCCGGACTATTTAACGCGCCATAAATTAACGCGGATGGATGAAGAGATTTTCTAAAAGTGTGCTTTAATTAACACGGTTCAAGGACTGTGATTTTTAAATGGTATTAAATTAACGCGGATTTTGATTTTTGTAGTTTTGACTCTGGATTAGTTTAGTTTGATTTGGAAGTTGTACTTTCGAATACAGAAAGCAAATCAAAAGCTTCCATGTCTGATAAGTCGTAATATATTACCTACATAATAAAACACAAGAAAGAAAACTAAATACAAACAATGTGCATGCTAATGTCTGCTGTACGGTTATCCAAATGGGTTAAGTTCAACGCAAGTGGTTTAATCTTGCTTCGTTTCATGCCTCTCATATCCCCGTTGCCTTCCATTCAGCCTTCATTATTGTTTTTCCTTTCTCTGAACTCAGGTAATCGTAGATACTGTTCATAACTTTGACGTGGTAAGGTTTCGAACTATGCGATTGACTCGCTATGTTTGTATTTTTATATATGTTTTATTCCTTTAAGTTACTGTGTCATAAAAAAATAGAAAAGCTGTCGTTTTTACTGCATTTCAACAACTTGCTTTCAAAAATTGAAAAATATCACAAAATAACGAAGGATTACGTGATGCGTTAAATAATGGGCGGTTAAATTACGCGGGACACAAATCAACACGGTTTTAACGCGGATTATCAAAATCTGCGTTAATGAATTCCCATGTTAATTTCGTGTAATAAAGTATATTGTATCATAATCTGCCTACTGCCTTGGGTAACTCTCAAGTAAAACTTTACACGTCGGTGAAAGATTGATTGACAAGCCTTGATTCATTTGGTAACAGTATACATGTTCATGTTCTTTTATCATGCATCAATTTCTTCTTTAGAACAACTGAGATGATTTTATTTAAAACAACCGTGCATTCAAAGTAGTACTATATTATTATCAAAATAAATCAAAACAAAGTAGGTAAATTCTGTTTTCAACCTGTGTCCTCTGATTTCTATTGTTTTTGTAGTCCTTCTTCCTAAACATCGATAATACCTCTCTTCTATATAACTTTCTGCATTGTAGTGAGCAAACACATTTACAAGAACAAAAGTCATGTTAATGCATTGCAGATTTTTATCAATTGCTGTGTGAGTTTGCAGAACTTATTATTATGAAGTTATGTTGATTTTTATCATAGAATTTTGGCTGCATGTCTCAAGTTATAATGGCAGAATTAATTTGTGCATTTGCTAAAGGTATTTACTGGACTTAGTTAAAAGAATGTACATTGAGGTAAAGCTATACATCGAGACTTTGTTTTGAGAACCCATATGCCTCTAGTTTTGCTCCTGTTTATGTGATGAGATAGACACCTTTCTTATGAATAGTTTGTTGCCATTTGTGTAGAACGCTATTTAGAATATGTACTGTAACAGATTTGTGTCGTAAATTATTTCTCATTTGTGATAAATGTGAGCACTTGCACATAAATTTTTCAACAAAGGACGGGTGCACGAAAGGGGAAAAGGGAAATGTTAGCATCAGCGTATCCACCAAAAGCAAAACTGGATGTTGGGATATTTTTTTGCACGGGGTTCGCACACGGTAAACGTGTTTACTAGTAAAAAGCTGTTAGTATAATAATTAGTCAGCGGCTTTAGCGCGCTGAGTATTAAAATCGTCGTCGTTGTTTTTTTTTTTGCGGACAGTTTGAACCGTCTCCATAATATAAGTTTCCCTCCGCCCCCCCTAATAATCGGAAAAGGTGTTTATGATACAAAGCACTTATAACCACTGATCACCTCTACAAAAAAGTTAACGTTATCTCCATAAGATTGCGAATGTATTTCTTTATGCAGCGTGCTCCATGCAACAGCGCTGTCCTATTGAAGGAAGAAACTCTGTAGTAAGTTTAGTATTGAACTTGTATTGAGCTTGAACTTATATTGATGTAGCAAACATACCAACCGATATTAATGAAAATGATTCCTTTGATTTTAGTAATATTATTTATTATTTGTTGAGAGATATTGAAGACCCTATTTCGGTTTGCCTTGAAACTGATCAGGAAAGTGAAATTGACTTTGAAATTGGAGATGAATTAGAGACAACTGAAGATCCCCTTAATGTTTACAGACTTAGTGCTGATGAGACTACCTTCATGTCATTTATTCCAACTGATGATGAAATTGACAATTGAACTTAGCTCCAGGTGAAGGGTCAACACCTTTATCTATTCTTAGTGATGAAAATTGTGAGGAACTTGCTCACCCACATTTATTTCCCGCTGGTAAATTTGGATATAATATCAAACGAGATGTCATTTTAAGCCCATCAAAGTACTTCAATCAAAGATTGTTGAATTACACACAAAAGTTTGCCTCTGATTCAGACTACTTATTTTTCGCTAATTCTGTTTTACAGCAATTGAATTTACATCGTTTTTCTCAGAGACAGTCACTGTTAATTTCTGATGTATTTGAATCTTCGGCACTTCAGTCAAAGAACCACTTTTCAATTCTTCTAATAACAGCACTGGAACTCTTCAAAAGGCTGTCCTGTTGAAACGAAATGTTGTCAATATATCTTTCGACGATGAAAACAGCAAGTTCATTTTCTCTGGAGATGCGCCATCTTGCAAATGGTAACACTCAAAACTTTTAACGTGTTGTGGGAAAAGCAATAAGTGATCTAATCTTTCCTGGATTTTTTCTAACAACACCCACATCTCTCGATTACTATAAGCAAGATCTTTGATTTCACTGGATCTAGCTGTGGTTATGTCTCTTAAGGGCAGTCTGAATAATGTACCGTTGAAAATTTCAACATCATCCGAACTAAAGTCTACCTTATTCGGAGAAATTTTGGCGCGGATTTAATTTGGCGCAGCCAGAAAAAACTAAATTTAGCGCGGATTTAATTTGGCGCAGCCAGAATGTTTCAAAAATTTCATAGTCGTTTAACGAATCAATCAGAACTAATTACAGTACCATACATTCAAAGAAGGTGAGACGGTAAAGCATAGAACTTCAAACATTCATGTATTCATGACTTTTTTTATTAAAACTATAAACAGAAGATTCACGACAGTGATATATTTTCTGTATCTTCTGTTGGTGAAAAAGAAAATTTCAAGATAAAAATATTTTTTATTCGTTCAATGTATTCCATAAGATCAGTGCCCAGCCAGCACAGGGGGCCTACTACACGATTCACATATCTAAAAGACTCCCTCGGTGCCGACTAGGTGTTGTTTGCGGCGTTTCTATACTTAGCCAGAAAAGAAAAAAATGATTTGGCGTAGCTAGAAAAAAAATAATTTTGGCGTGGATTTAATTTGGCGCAGCCAGAAAAAAACTAAATTTGGCGCAGATTTAGTTAGGCTATTTTTGGCATTTTGCGCCAATTGCGCCAAATTTTCTCCGTGTCAAAATTTCTCCGATTAAGGTAATCTTGCTCCAAAAACTTTATGATAAACTTTGAACTGGTCATTGAAATGAATTAAATCTTTTTTAGATTTGGATAATGTTATTTTGAGGCCAGGTCTTGTTTTATCCTTGATAGTGTCGCCTAAGAAGGTGGTATGTGGATCAAAAATCACCATAGCATTACCACTCACAAAACTTGGTACATCAGTAAGATGATATACTGCACTAAATCCAAGACCAAATTTTCCAATTTTTGTACAATCGTGTTCTTTAGTACCAGCATTGAGTTTCGTTATGTTATTAAAATCTTCTTGTGAGAACTGAGCATCGTTGTAAACCAGGCTTCATTTTTTGGTTTTGTTATTGACTATATGTAGACTTCATTTTGTTGTTTATAATAAAAAAATTCAAAAACGTCATTATCATTGTTTTTTTATTTTGATAAGGAAATGGTTTAACCATGCCAGTTTGTTGTAACCTACGCTAACATTTTTTTTGTGTGGCACAGCCGCTGACTTACAGCCTTTACGGCTGTTTTATTTGTTTTAACATCGTCAGGTTTTAAGCATTCAAAAATTGTAAATTGTAAATCCAGTTAAATTTGGATAGTTTACTTCATTAGAGAACGCGGAAATTATTGTCTTGATATTCTTACACACGGTTTAATTTTCTTATTTTTGTTATTTTTTAAAAATTTTTTTTTATCATGTTCTCGTAGAAAAGCAAGAAATCATAATCAGATGTAAAGATATAAAGAAGAAGAAAACGAAAGCAAAGAAAATCCAAACTATCATCAAGTGAAAAACATGTCTTTCACGAGGTTAGTGTAACTCCCTCTATAAATTTTTGCGATATATCTATCACATAATTATGGGCGCTTGCGTCGTAGTGAAAAGACAATTTCAATCTTAGGGTGCTTGGAATGAAAGAGATTATCGTAGAGAGATCCCTCTGCATAGCTATTGGCCCTGCTCAAACTGAGAATGAAATGACAGGGAAAAGATTGACGAACAAATTTACCGTGGAAAAAGTAAACATTCCTAATGGAAGAGCTTTTGGAATCTGCAGACAATGTTCGACCTACGATACTAAAGAAGTTTGCTGGTTTTTTTTAAATGCGAAGTATGGGAAGCGGAACTTCGAGATAGATATACTAGACATATAGTTGCTAAGCATGAATGGCGTGATATTAAATCTGCTAACAGACAAAGGGAATTACGGACTATGGTGCAAATCAAATAAACATAACTTTCTTATTCTGGAAATCCTAAAGAAATTAGTGAATAATGTTCATTGCCATCACTCAGTCTGCAAATGAACTCAATAGGAAGGAAACACTGTTCGGTTTGTGCCTTCGGGACACCTTGTTTGATGTGTCTCCGTGAATATAATCTTGTGTATGTGTATTGCAAAGAATAAAGATGTTTTAGTAAATTTCTGCTTGCTCGGTGACAATTAATCCGAAATTTAGACTCGAACCGAATTCCACTTTAAATTCGAATTATTTTAATTTACTGTACTCTTGTTGAGTGGTATATAACCAGGACAATATAGCATGTTTTAGTGAATGTTATCCTATCCGAATCTTAGTTCTTTGTCACCTAAGACAAATACTTTCAGCGTGCTAAAAGTTTAGACAAATTTGAAAAACAACATTCAAGCGGATCTGGGAAAGATGCTGTTCAGTTAAGGGCTTCAAATAGGTTCAAACCATGCTTTTAAGGTCTATGAGAGTACCCAAAATAATGCGCTCCTACAGAGATGTAGAAAAAATAAAACTGGTCAGACAATGTCAATATAGTTCAACATACGCAAAATTGTATTTCAGTCAGTACCTGCTGAAAATCATCCTCTATAACATCCGAACCGAACCTCAACAAGATCGCGTTTTAGGTAACAAACAGAATATTCTTTTAAAAAAATACGTCTCGCTCATACTTGTCATGTGACACGGGGAACCTCTTCATTCGGAGATGTCACTTCCGAATTTTTCTGATTTATTGCTATTATTTTTTTGCAAACGGTTCGATAGAATGGTTGGATACCGCTCGCTCATACTTGTCATGTGGCCCGGGAACCTCTTCATTCGGAGATGTCACTTCCGAAATTTTCTGATTTATTGCTATTATTTTTTAGGAAGCGGCTCGATAGAATGGTTGGATACCGCTCGCTCATATTTGTCTTGTGACCCGGGAACCTCTTCATTCGGAGATGTCACTTCCGAATTTTTCTGATTTATTACTATTATTTTTTTGCAAACGGTTCGATAGAATGGTTGGATACCGCTCGCTCATACTTGTCATGTGGCCCGGGAACCTCTTCATTCGGAGATGTCACTTCCGAAATTTTCTGATTTATTGCTATTATTTTTTGGGAAGCGGTTCGATAGAATGGTTGGATACCGCTCGCTCATATTTGTCTTGTGACCCTGGAACCTCTTCATTCGGAGATGTCACTTCCGAATTTTTCTGATTTATTACTATTATTTTTTTGCAAACGGTTCGATAGAATGGTTGGATACCGCTCGCTCATACTTGTCATGTGGCCCGGGAACCTCTTCATTCGGAGATGTCATTTCCGAAATTTTCTGATTTATTGTTATTATTTTTTTGGAAGCGGTTCGATAGAATGGTTGGATACCGCTCGCTCATATTTGTCTTGTGACCCTGGAACCTCTTCATTCGGAGATGTCAATTCCGATTTTTTCTGATTTATTACTATTATTTTTTTGCAAACGGTTCGATAGAATGGTTGGATACCGCTCGCTCATACTTGTCATGTGGCCCGGGAACCTCTTCATTCGGAGATGTCATTTCCGAAATTTTCTGATTTATTGTTATTATTTTTTTGGAAGCGGTTCGATAGAATGGTTGGATACCGCTCGCTCATATTTGTCTTGTGACCCGGGAACCTCTTCATCTTCATTCTTCATTCATAATGGCTTATTGGTCAGCGCCGCAAGGTAGCTGATCTTTCATTTCCCCGTGTCTGTCAGTCAGTCCCGTGTGTTATGTTGCAGGTCTTTACGCCCCAGTTAAACGCCCGTTATTGCTAACTTTCAATTTTGCAGTTTAAAATGAGAAAATTTAAGCTGAAGTAATTACTTTTAGAAGATAAGAGTGCTAGAATGTTACATGTAAGTAATATACATACAAAATGTGTTGAATTTCAGTATTCTATAGAAAGAAATTGTCTGTTTAAATGCGCCCTCCTTTCTCACCCAAATTCCAGTGCATTCTGGGATCGAACCAATACCATGCTGCTGCTTCTTGCTTCGTTCATGTTGATGAGGAGCTTTTCATAATTATTACGAAAGAATACTGCGGAATTAATTGTATTGTATCAGTTAATTGTATCAATTGTACCAATTCTGAAACCACGTATCCAAATCTGAAATACGATTTTAAAAAACGAGGAAGAAAAAGAGCCAGGTAAGAAAATATATATATCAATCAATCAATCAATCAATTTCAATTTATTTGCCAAAGATTACGTGACTGACAAATTACAAAATTACAAAAGAATAAGAGGCCAGGAGACTACCCCATATAGTCGAGACTAATCTAAGGAGGTAGCCACCTGAGTATATATGTAGAATACAACAACAAAAGTTTCGAAAAAAAAAATAAATAAATAAATAAACAAATAAATAAAAAAAAAAAAAAAAAAAAAAAAAAAAAATTAAAATAAAATTAAAATAATGCCAGTAATGTGTATATGATCAGGTAAGAAAAATCTTAGTAATGGCTTAATAGTGATGATTTAACAAGTGATTTAAATTTCCCATAACCAAGCATGGAAAGGTTTGTGTCACGATGCTGCAATTGAAGACCATTCCAATTGAGAATTGAACGATAACGAATTGACTGCAAACCATACGAAGTAGTTTTGACTAAAGGTCTTACTAGAATTCCAATGGAACGACCCCTGGTTCGCTGAGAATCACTAAGGAAACTAAGACCGAGAGTTTCTTGAATACTTGAGGGAGAAGTTTTGTTAAGACTTTGATGTACAAGATTTAGAGTCTGAAAAAAAACAATATCTTTAAACTCAAGAATTTTAGAGGCTTTAAACAGAGGTTTAGTGTGAGCAAGAAAATGAGAATGAGTAATAAGTCGGATGCATTTCTTTTGAAGGAGAAGGATTCTTGAAGAGACAGAAGGAGATCTTGAAGAGACAGAAGGAGAATATCATAATATATATACATCATCATGATGAGAAGACTAAGTTGTGGCTTTTGACTTGACCTAAAGTACATAATTTCTGTTGTGGAGTAATTAGAACTATATGCCCTTAGATTTGATAGAAGCTTTAATTGGCCCCCATATTGTTTTACTGATATGAAGTCTGACATTGTGCGAAAAAGTAAAAGATGGTGTAAACAAAGCAGATCTAAGATCATTATAATTATCTTAGGGGAAGAATTTTTGGTGACAAGAAAAGTTGGTGGAAATGTAAAAGTTCGTTGCATTAAACTATGGAGGAATTTAATTTGGTGGACAAATAAATACTTACAGTGCAAAAAAGTTCTAAGATTTTCATCAACAAATGATAACAGAACAAAATCTAAGCAAAATCTAATGTTTAATATTGAATCAGTAAATTAAAGAGTCCTTCGTCATTGCCATTGATAATAAAATTAAAGTTGTTTCTGAATCATCATCTTCATAATTCTCAATCGGAATCATCAACTGATTAATGACATCCGCACACAATGTACTTTTCCAATTAAATTCATCAACTGGTTTCACTTTCAAAGGCGTCAGATTCTGGTATTTTACAGAAGAATCTTTCTCATACATACCTTGAGGGAATAAATTCTCGTGGGAATTTAATTTCGCGAATCGAAAAAATGGATTTTTCGCGAATTTACAAAAGTCTAAATTTTCACGAAAATTTAATTTCATGAATTACAATCACTTTCGCAGGAATTTATTTCCACAATCTCGAAGAATATTCAAAATTTTGAGTAAAGGATAGGAATATTTATGGAATTAATTGAAATATTTGCACAACCTGGTTCTTCTACAGCTGAAAAGCAACAAAAATAAAAAAAAAATGTCAAAAAAATTGTAAATAACAATAAAAGGGCTGATAAGAAATAACCTGTTGCATCCTATGATATCTGAAGCTTATCACAAGTCACGACCATTGTAATCAAAAAGAAAATGATTGATATATAGATTTAACTGACTAATAAAATAATGAGTTTTCCATTGTCTTTATGTCCTGCATTCTGATCTTTTCAGCAAATCTGGGCCGGAGAAAAATAAAAAGCATGCTGGCTACGCACAGGTTTAGTTTAGGAATTTCCCATTATAATGAATTGGGTATAAAAACAATATGGATTTCTTGGCAGGAGTTTAAGAATCCCAAATCAGAAGACATTTTTTTCACGAGAATTTAATATTGTGAATTTGAACAAATCAAATTTTTTGTGAGAATTTAATTTTGCGAATTCCAGGCAAATTCGTGAAACTCAAGAAATGTGCTTCCCGCGAAAATTTCTTCCCCTAAAGGTATATATACTTTGTATTTTTGTTAATGTTTGTAGAAAAGACTATCACTTTAGAAAAAGAAATAGTAAGTCATATTATGGTAAATTTTCTTGTAAAAAGAAGTCACCTTAAATAAAATGGATTTTTTTATTTGATCGAGATTATTTAACATTTTTTTTAAAACGAGATATTTTGAGATCAATTAGACTTAAGATTCAGTGTTTACAGGTGAAACATTTGCATAATTATGTACTTCTCTCTAGTTTGACATGTTCTGTGAGTGGGAGCTTTATGAAATATTAGAATATGCGAAGCTAAGAAAAATTATGCAATGAATATTCGTATAATTTAAATTTTCAACAGATGAATATTTAGAATTGCTAACCTGATGAAGTCACGTAAGGTGACGAAATATTGTTAATAAAATAAGCATATATTGAAAGAGAAAGAAATTAAATGTACTTGAAGCACAACTAATAACAGAGCTAATGACAGCAAGTGCTAATAATGAAAAATTGTTAGGTATTCATGTGCTTGCACAACAGATTCTTTCTGCAAAAATTCTGTGGTCACAATAAGATTTTTTTTGAATGTTTTGGTAAATAAATAAGGCATCCATTATGATGAATAGAACGTAAATCCAAGTTGCATGTTCTAAAATGTGGTTATTACAGGGCAACACTAAAAGAAGAAAATATGGTAAGGGATGGAAAAATGAAAAGGCACAATTTCTTTCTAAAATGAACATAGACTCTGCATTCGTTAAAACCTAAAGTGTCATGCAGGCAAAAAACAAACTGCAAACATTTGAACTAAATCTCTTTGAACACAACCAAATGAATATGTTTTTTTTGAAACATAATGCAATGAAATTGAGCTTTACCTTCTTTTTACCCACTGCAAATGATTATCAAAATCCATAAAATAAAAATCAGACTTCTTGTTCCTTGTAATTTAATATTCATAATATCTTAAGGGAAGAAATTTTGGCGGATTGTTTCAAAAACCACCAAAATCTGCCAATATTTCTTCCCACCAAATTTGATTTAAATGCTTGTCCGCCAAAATGATCTTGATCTGCCAAAATAAATTCCGAGCGAATCCACCAAAATTTCTTCCCTATTTAGTAATGTGATATGCATTTGAAAAGTTCTTGTCCAATCTGAAGCTGCCTATTCTTAATTTGGAAGCTGTTAATTGTTCTTAGCTTTGAAAACACAGTCTATATACTAATGTCTGATGCTTCTCTGTTTGTCTTACATGTCTAATAGCCCATCAGCAACATCTTTAATTATTAACCCATCAAAGCGTATGTGCATTTTGCAGTTAGATATAACTGTTATCTTTTTTACTTTTAGGAAACGACAACTACTTGGCACATCTTCCAACTCATCTCATTTGAGGGCCGCCTAATTTGGCGGAAACGTAAGTTCACGGACGTGAACAGCCAAAACTCGCAGATCTCAAAACCAGTAAATCTCAAGTGAAAGTAACTGAAACCTAGTAACAGAATTCTGAAGTTGAATAGTATCAAAAGTATCAAAGTTGTTGTAGTTGTTCTTGCTCCCGATATGATTCCCGTTGATGCATATCGTATCACCATAGGTAGTTTCTATGCCGTCACCAAAGTATCCCGGGCTAAGAAAGACAAGGATTTAATTGATTATTATGGAAATGCAAAGGCGACTTGCCTCTTTTTAAGATGCGTGCCGATGTTTTATTCTTTGCTTATGTGTGTTAATATGATTTTGATAATGGCTGGCGATGTTGAATTAAACCCGGGACCTGTTCCTTCTGTCACAGTTAGTGGTTCATTCAGTCAAGGCGATCTCCGCTTCGACGAATCCGCCGGTAAACAGTGTGCATGTAACGCGTTATGGTCGATCTGTTATTCGAGACTGAAGAATTTGCGGTTTTGGTCTCAATGGGATTTAGATCATATATTAACATTAGGTAATGATCTGTATAAACAATTAGGCTTCTCCGGTTATCTTTCTTTTGATGACTTACCACACAGCGTACAATTCGACAGTTTTAACATAATCCTTGAAAGGCATGGTGTGGTCACGGGGAATTTAAATTCAAACAGCGATAATTTCCTCTTTCGTTTCCATTGTGAAAATACTACGGGAGCTCTTTTCATCGCAAGTGGTTTTGCTACGGCTTTGTTTCGTGCGAATAGGTTTACTTACATTTTCGATTCGCATGCCCGTAATCCGCGCACAGGCTTACCAGATTCTAATGGTGTGTCCGTGTTAATGAAATTTGATTCTGTCAGTTCTGCGGAGGATTATATCAAAACTTTTTATCTTGGTGTTAATGGACAAACAGACAGCGTCTATTATCAGGTTCAGAGTTATGATGTGCGGATTAGTGCTGATGCTTTAGTAGAGGTTCGAAGACTTCTAAGAACTGAAAAGTGTCGTCATGAACGTAAACGTAAAGTACAAAACCCTGCTGAAAATGAAAAAAATCGGGCAAAAGCACGGGCTCGTATGCAAATCTATCGGGTTGGCATTTCCTCCGAACAAAAATCAGAAATGCTTAAAAATAATTGTAATAACATGAATAATCAACAGACTTCGTTTTATGATGAGCAGAAATCAAAACAAAGGGAAAAGAATCGAACTAGGAAACAAAATTGGAGAGCTGGGTTATCGGATGAAAAAAAATCTGAACTCAGAGAAATGAACCGAATTGTACAGCAAAAGCGAAGACATTTATTATCAGATGAAATCAAGTCAGAATTGACAAAAAAAACCCGAATGTATAAGAAAAAACAACGTGCTAATCAATCTGAAGAAATTAAGTTTGAACTACGGCAAAAAGATCGGGTTGATAAACAAAAGAAACGAATAGGATCAATAGATTCATTCAAGAAAGTCATCAAAGAAGGCCCTTACTATATTTGTGTATGTTGTAACAGAACATTATATAAACAGTCAGTTCGAATTTTCGACGATAATATATATACTGTGGATCAAAAAGTGTTTGTCTTTCAAGTTCTCAGTTTTGATGGCAGTGAATACATTTGTCAAACATGTCATCTAAAGTTAATAAAAGGAAAACTTCCCTGCCAAGCTGTTGTAAACGACTTGGAAGTGTTTGAACTGCCTGGTATTTTCAATGATGTTCGCAAGCTTGAAAAAACGATTATATCGAAAAGATTATTATTTAAAAAAATCACTATTATGCCTAAAGGACAATCTCCTAAAATGAAAGGAGCGATTTGTAATGTCCCAATACAAGCTGATGACATTTGTAATATTTTGCCAAGAGGATTAGATAACAATGGCATTGTCCAAGTTGCTTTGAAGAAGAAAATGTCATTTAAATCAAATGTCTTCTTTGAGACTGTAAGACCTGATGTTGTCAGAGGAATTTTGATGTATTTAAAGCAAAATAATGCATTGTATTCTAATATTGAAATAAATATAGAAAATGTGCCTCGTTGTTGGATCGGAGAAATCAACAATACTTTTGACGATGAGGTCCACTTTGTAAACGAAAGTCAAATTCCGCATGTCAAACAAAGTGACGAGGAAGAAGACATGAATCCTTTAGATGAATTTCGACTGGCTGTTTCTGAAACTGCATACGTACCTGAGCTTGCATACGAAGTTAGAGATGATGCAAACGTAACTATTGCACCAGGAGAAAATAAAGAACCCTTAGCTTTAATCTGTGATGATGATTGCGAAGTACTTGCACACCCATGGTTGTTTCCGACAGGAAAGTTTGGATATACACATGACAGAAAAGAAAAATTGAGTCCCTGTAAATATTTCAACCAAAGACTATTAAACTATAAGCAAAAGTTTGCTTCGGACTCGGATTATATATTTTTTGCTCAATCACTAATGCAACATTTGAATTTAAACAGGTCCATCAATATTGCTATGAAAAAAATAAAATCTGACGGATTGACAGCAGGTCAAATCTCCCAAAATTTTAAAGAAAAAATTGGACAGCTGATAGCTAGTGAGGAAGCATTTAATTTCATGAACACTTTAAAAGGAACTCCTGCATATTGGAAAAGATTTCTTTTTGAAGTACTAGCCATGGTTAAACAGCTGGGATTGCCAACTTATTTCATGACACTATCTTGTGCAGATCTTAGGTGGAATGAGTTAGTTGAAATTATAGGGAAATTAAACGGTATGAATTTAACGGCAGGCGAAATTGAAAATTTGAACTATTTTGAAAGAACGAACGTTCTTAATAGCAACCCGGTGCTCTTAGCACGACATTTTCAATTTCGAGTGGAAAATTTTTTCAAACATATAGTTCTGAATGGACCTTTTGGAAAAGTTATTCATTATGCTATTCGGGTTGAATTCCAAGTGCGAGGTAGTCCCCATGTTCATTGTTTATTATGGGTCGAAAATGCACGTATTTTGAGTGAACAAAATAAACACGAATATGTTGCATTTGTAGATAATGCTATTAAATGTGAACTACCTGAACAGCAAAGCAATGATGAGTTGTTTCGCTTGGTAAAAACATATCAAACACATAGTCACTCCAGATCTTGTCGGAAGTATAAAAATAGATATTTGTTTGGTAAATTTTTCACAAACAGAACACGTTTAGCTAAACCAATCTCTGACGAAGTCCCTGTGGAAGAGAAAATTAGAATGCTTCAAGCACGAAAAGAAGTATTAGATAAAGTTCAAAACTATGTCAATGAAAAATTAAATCCGAAATATCGCAACATGTATCACCCTACAAAAGAGAGCTACGACCCACCTAAATCCATTGAAAAGATATTACAGGAATTAGATATTGAAGAAACAAGTTATTATCGTTCACTGGAAATGTCACCTGATAGCAGTTATCAGATCCATTTTAAACGATTTCCTGGTTCCTGTTTCATAAATAATTATTTCGAGGATGGTTTACTTGCATGGGAAGCAAACATTGACATACAACCTGTTTTAGATTATTACAAAGCTGTAGCGTACATGTGCGCATATCTGTCCAAATCAGAGGATGAATCTACAGAAGCAATGAAACAAGCAGCTAAAGAAGCACATGAAACAGGACAAACTGCTTACGAGAAAATGAAATCAGTATCCAAGGCTTATAGAACTCACAGAGAAATGTCAATCCAAGAAGCAGTTTCAATTGTTTTGCCAGAAATTTGGTTACGTAAAACATGTCCAGCAGTAACCTTTGCAAATAGTAATCTTCCTGAAAACCGTTATCGAGTTTGTCGGAGCGAAGAAGAAATAGCAAATATGCCTGATAACGAGACTAATATTTTCAAAAGAAATATGTTGGACCGTTACATGGACAGACCAAACTTATCTTTTAAGAAAGGAAAATACGCCTTGATGGATGATCTATGTTTTGCCGAATTTCTCTCCAGTTATGTATTGGATGTAAGAGTTACTGATGAAGACGAAAATGACTGCCAACCAGAAGTTCTTGAAGATCTGTTGCTCGATGAAAAAGACATCCGCCTACCGACTACTGTCCCACTTATGTCATCAAAGGAGCGCGTTAAATTGCGGAAAACCAAATGTGTATTAAGATACCATGTACCTAACAAAATAACGAAGCCAGAGGCCTATGCTCATTATGTTGTTCATGTTTTACCCTTTCCGAAATGAAACTGAATTAAAGGCTACTACATCCGGAACATATACAGAAAAAATATCAGATCCAGAGGTTTTAGACGTCATCAACACTAACAAACAGATTTGTGAACCTTACGGTGAAATAGTCAACAATGCATTTGTTCATTTCAATGCAAATAATGCTATTGGCTTGGATGCAGCTGGAGAACAAGAAAACGATTCTGTAAGAGATGAACTAGAACAAAATGGAAACGAAGATGAAGGAGTTGATGATTTTACTGAAGAAAATATTTGTGGAGCGCCGGCTTGTACACCAATTACAATTTCTGATGATGAAATGAATGAAAAAATACGTTCTTTAAACAAAAAACAGAGAGAGATATTTAACTACATTAATAAATGGGTAAGAACTTCAATGAAATCTTTGCAAAGCAAGGAGATAACAAAACAAGAACCTTTTCAAATTTTCATTACTGGGAGTGCTGGATGCGGAAAATCACATCTACTAACAACTATCAAAATGTACTTACATAAAGCTCTGTCTTATGGTTCAGGTGAACACAACAAAGAGAGAATGCTAATGTTAGCACCAACTGGAGTTGCAGCTGTGAATATTGATGGTTCAACTATCCATTAGTTAGGGATATTACCAGATCGAACGAGTGGTAAATGTGTTTCAAAATTAAGCGACAAAAAAAGAAGTTCGCTTAGACAAAAGTATAGTGAACTTAAAGTGATAATTATCGATGAAATTTCGATGGTGTCAAACAAGCTACTTCTGTATATTCATCAGAGATTATGTGAGATATTCGGTTGCATTGAAGATCTTCCCTTTGCAGGAATATCAATAATTGCTTGTGGTGACTTTTATCAATTACCACCAATTCAACAAAAACCTGTTTTTGCGGAATTTAATGATCATATGTTGAATATCTTTCACTGTTGGCGATATTTCAAAATTGCTGAACTTACTGAAGTCATGAGACAACGAGGTGATCAAACATTCATCGATCTTTTAAACAATATCAGGTTAGGATTACTAACAGACAGAGATAGAGAAATACTACAATCAAGAAGAATTGAAATAGATGACCCAAACTATCCAAATGATGCTATTCATATTTGGGCTGAGAATGCTTTAGTTAATGAACATAACCAGAGAAAATTACGAGAACTACCAGGTTTCGAGTACGAAATTGAAGCCATCGATAAATTGCCTGAGAATATTGCAGCAAGTGTTCTTGAAAAGGTGTATCAACGAAGTCAAATGGATACTGGTGGATTAGCTCAAAAACTTTCATTAAAGATAAAAGCAAAAGTGATGCTAACATCAAATCTTGACGTCGAGGATAAACTGTGTAATGGTCAAATAGGAACAGTTGAACATCTGAAGTTTGATCAAAGAGGTAATATAGTTACTATATATCTGAAAATGGATGATGAAGATATAGGGGTAGAAGCCACTAATGGTGATCCTTTTGGAAGAGCTCACAAGTTAGTCCCAATCAGCAGAGTTGAAAAAGAGATAAAAATACGGAAAAATAGTTTATCATCACCAGTAATTAAAAGGCTTCAATTTCCATTAGTTCTTTCATGGGCTTGCACAGTACATAAAGTTCAAGGTAAAACATTCCCAAAAATAGTATTCAGTCTTGATATGCTCCGACAAAAGCGATTTAATTCTGGTCAAGTTTATGTTGCTTTAAGTCGTGTAACATCTTTAGCTGGATTGTATATCTTAGGAGACATTGATAAGAAACATGTTACCACCGATCCAAGAGCAATCGCTGAGTATGAATTTATGAGAGAAAATTTATCTCTAGATTATATAAATTCAGAAAGTTCGGAAGAAGTCCTTTCAATTTCATTACTTAATGTTCGTTCTCTTTCGAAACATGCGATCGATATTAAGCATGATAATGTGCTTATGGAAAGTGACGTACTTTGTTTTACTGAAACTCAATTGACATCCAACATTGACACTACACAAATTTCAAGAACTTTGACTCCATTTTCATTGGAATTCAACAATACTAGTAATGACAAGTTTTCAAACATTGCATTGGCATATAATGATAGTGTTACATTGATCAATAATATTTCCATTCCAGGAGCTTCTCTTTATACATTGTTCAAACCTGGTACTTGCTCTGATCATCTTAATATTATCCTTTTATATCGTAAAAACAACGTAAGTCTTGCAAATTTTTTATATCTTATCCAACATTTGAGTAGCCAAGTTGACTTAGTTCATATAATTCTGGGAGATTTCAATATTAATGCCCTGCAATCAAATAACACCATATTACATGATTATTTAAATGAGAATTATGTATTAACGAATGAAACTGCTACTCATATTTCTGGGTCATTGATTGATCATGTGTACATCCACAAAGATCTTGCTCAACATGCTGACACTAAGATTTCTATGCATTTTGTTTACTATTCAGATCATGACGGAATTAAATTGCAGATAAAAGAAAAATAGATTAGCGTTGTGTTGTGACAAAGCTTGAATTACATCTAAGAGCAAGTCAGTGCCCCATGTTTACTACTTCAAATGTGCCTTAAAAAAACTCGTGTTTTACTTTTAGTTTTTCTCTTTTAATCTTTGTGTATATTGTGTATTAAGACCAAAAATATCCCGACAAAAGTCATATAAAAATTTTTGGGTTAATAATTTGTTTTGTCACATCATAATGCGTATCTCGGGTTTTGTCACTTGCTTATTTCCAACCTCCAAATTAAGATCAGTGATCGACTGATCAATGATTCAAATGCTTGCCCTCTGCGTTTGAAGAGCAGCCAAGGCTAAACGTAATTAGAAAGAGGCCAAACGAATTCCAACGAAAATATGAGTTATTTCTAGATGTCTTTAATGTCATGAACCATTTTTTCGTTTGAAGCATTTACTTCTGAAAGCTCCGTTTGCGCTGACCTTAAGGCCTATGGCCTCTTGTTTATTTCAATACTCATAGTAATGTCCTCCTCCACTGTGATTGAAGTGCAAAAACTTTTATATTTCAGGGCACTCGACCCCGGGAGGAACTTTGATGTCGTGGCAACGGCCCTGTATTTGACTAATTTCATGATGAAATTAACTTTCTAAAAGCATGTTCTGAATTCATTTTCATATGTTCCTTACGATGATATTACTGATATTTCATGACAGAGGTGGTCCATTATTTTTTATCTGTAAATATGGCTGCCATTGTAAACAGAGCTCCCAAAAATACACATGGCTTCAAGAGAGCAGTCAATTTTAGAAGAAACTGTTGTAAAAGAAATCTGTAAACTTAAGAAAAATAAAGTCTAACTTCAGTGGAAATTTTCTAGCATTGAAATAAATATGCTTATCTGTGATTTAGAAGTTTATGTTATTATAGTTTGGTTCACAGTACGAGATGTGCCATGTTTTTATTTAATTTTTGTTCAGAATTAGGAAGGCTGTCCGTAATAATTAGGAACATTGATTGACGGTATGTACGTGATATATACAAGCTTTAACTTAAAAACTCATTAGATTTAAAAGATATCAAGGAAACAATACTATATGTAAGCTAAACAAAACGGTACCTGAACCAATGATGGTAACAGAAGATTTTCAGCATCTTGATAACTTCGAAGTAGAAGATCCATTATGAACCGTCTTTTAAGAAAAAAACCTCTAATAAATCCAAACAGAAAGTTATAAAGACCAGCATATGATTTTCATTTGTCATAAGAAGCAATGCCAGTAAAGAAAAACGAAAGAGAAGAATATGGCACAAGGAATATTGTAGAAAGTTCCAGAGAAATTTTGACATGCACCTGTCAAAATTTCTCTGGAACTTACAAATTTTTCGTGTTCGTAAGTGAGAAAAAATAAAAGGTTATTTCTTTGAGTACTGCTAAATATTTCATTTAAGAATAGCATGTGATAAAATAATAAACTTCCCTTCTGATAAGACTGCTCTGCATCATTATTGAACTTTTTTTCGTTGCTGTCCACGCAGTTGTACACGCCATTATGAGTCTCCATGTGCTGCAGCTTTGTAAACAAAACATGACATCATATTTATTGCCATATAAGGGATGGTCCGGAATTGTTAGATAGACAACCTCTAAACGTTGTTTCTTAGATTCGCGCCCGGTAAACCGTTTTCGACCCGATTTTCTTCTTAACGCCCACACACAAATCTGGAACTTATGATAAACCCGAAAACTACAGACCGATCTCTATTTTACCCTGCTTATCTAAAATATTAGAAAAATGTGTAAACGACGAACTTAAATCGTACTTGGAAGAAAAAAACATCCTCATTGACTTTCAATTCGGCTTTCGTTCTAACCGATCTACAACTTTGGCTGCGACGTTATTCACCGATAACATCCGTCGTGAAATGGACAAAGGTCACCTAGTTGGGGCTGTATATATTGATCTAACTAAGGCGTTCGACACAATCAGTCATAGTGTCCTGTTAAACAAGTTGCCGGCGTATGGAATAATTGATACAGAATTGGAATGGTTCAAAGACTACCTCTTCCAACGTAGTAAGCTGGTAAAAATAGGAAACGATATTTCAGATGTAAACGATATTTTTACAGGTGTACCACAAGGCTCGATACTGGGTCCTACCTTATTTGTACTCTTCTTCAACGACTTTGCTGATTGCCTTCGTTATTCAAGTGTTATAAAATACGCAGATGACACTGTCCTCTACTTTGGTCATAAAGATCATGTTGTTATAAAAAATAGTTTGATAGAAGACCTCGTTGCGGTTGCAAACTACCTTGATGAAAACGAACTGCTGATAAATTTAAAAAGAGGGAAAACTGAGACCATGTTATTCGGTACAGCAAGCCGTCTATCGAGAGTTAGTGACTTTGAAATTAGTTATCGTGGTTCTGTGATTAATAATGTTACTGAGTACAAGTATCTTGGCAACACAATCGATAATACTTTAACTCTTAATACCAACTTCGAGAAAAGTTACAAGAAAGCCTCGGGTCGTTTACGCTTGCTATAAAAGATGAGACCCTACCTAAATGTCGAAGCAGCAGCAGCAGTGTACAAATCTATGATTATCCCTTCATTGACATACAGTAGCACAATCGATCTGTGTTACACCGCTACACGATTACGTAAACTCGAAAGTATTGAACGCCGTGCGAGAAATATTGTGTCATATAAAATTCAAACCAATATTCATAATCAGATGAAGAAAAATGCCTGTAAATTAGTCCGCAGGTGCGTAGATAAAAATGTATGCGAAAATTTCAAAACGTACTTCGAAATCAGTAATCATGGGATGAAAACTCGAAACAATGGATTCTTGTTGAAGTTACCAACGGTGAAATTAAAAGTAGCAAGAAAGTCCTTTTATTATACTGGAGCGAAATTTTATAACGATCTTCCGCTATCGATCAGAAAATTACAAAATTATGATGAATATACTGAGTCTATTGATAGTTTTTTCACCTAATGTGAAAATTCATTTATTCGTCACGACTTTTGCCAATCCTCCTATCAATTCTAGTGTACTATAATAATATATATTTAAATGGTTTTTACTGATTTTTTATTAACAAATTTCTAATTTATTTTTATCCAACTGGACAAACATTGATAGCAGTATTTTAATACTGAAGTTTTTATCCAGTGTAAATATTTTCAAATAAATAAATAAATAAATTAGCGAGGCATATTCGGAAACTATTTGTCCGGCTTACATGTCCGATTAGCCGATTCGATTTGATCTGTTTGATAGATAGAGAGAAGATCAGCAGGAGCGGATTTAGGATTTTTTTGACTGGTGCAATTGTCAACTTGACTGACTTAATCAATTTGTTTTCAGGGGCGTTGGGTGTGGGGCGTCGATCCAGCAGCTATTTGAAGCCACCCAAGTAGTCATTAGCCCTTTTTTATGCATTAATATGAGCTGTAACAGACCCAAACACGATCATTTATTTCCATGTGGTTATGGTACATTGACAATGAAACTGAGGGACGAGAAACAATAACAATAATAGCCCCGACATTAAAATACCTGGTTGGCGTCCGGTGGGTCAGTCTTGCTTAATAATGGAGGGGAAGGCTTCTTCAGCTTTGCTGGGCAACCCTTCTAGAGATGGTGTCTCGATAAAAACACCTGGTTGGCAAGCCATAATTGTCTTTAGGGTCAGGTAGAGATATCACCCCGTCTAGTACCCCTACTTCGTCAATTAGTGTAGATGTGCTGCTTGCAGTGGAATATCTACTCTCTAGGATGTTGAACACCGGTCTCCTTGTTGCGCTTGACTGTCTGACAAATGCTTGTGTCTATTTTCAATACTGCTTCTTATTTATCTATGTTGAGGGTGTTAGGATAGTAGTTTTTTCTGATTGCTACTTTGCCGACTGGTAGTACATGAGCGAACTCTTTGGTAGCTACATAGAGAGAGGCTGCTCTATCAATAGGGTGTATAGCTCACTTGGTAAGACGGTGTGCTTGTAATACAAGGGTGATAGTTGGTAGTGGTTCAAATCTCGGCACTGTAAAAAATGCTAATGTAATATGTAACACTTATAGAATGTTAATGTACGCAGCAGAAGGCTGTATGAAATTGTGAATGTAATGAACTAGTGCCATGAAATTACTTAAGACCACAATCACCTATCAGTCTAGTATGTGCAAGTTCTCTGCCTTAAAAATCTGAGGTACACATTCCTGGTTGAGGCCCACATCAGTGTGTTCACTGCAAAATTCTAGCCTCGGTAAAATAAATAAAAAAAAACAACAAAAAAAAAACAACAAACAGAACAGTCGAAAAATGGCGTTGCAGTAGTAGTGCCAACGTGCACATGGACGGCGCCCTGCAGCTGTAACGGTTTGCATCCTCAGAGGCCACAGCATTGCTTTTGTTAACTACTAGTAGGGTGTGCTGATATATACACTTTTTTTTTATTATAAACAGTAACCATCACTTTCGACTCCCTCCGCAGCGACTCATGATTTTTGACAATCCGGTTTGTAAAATACACGCTCGAACTTAACAGAAAATCGGTCACGGTTGAATTGCTGACAGCATCCCCAGAAACTCGCTAAAGTCGAAGGTGAGTCAGGGAATTCCCTAAAATGGCACGTCAGGGCAGGCCCTCATCAGAAACTCGCTAAAATCGGAGGTGAGAGTCAGGGAAGTCCCCTGACTCAGTTCTGTCCACTCACAAAAAATTTCAAAGTTGAAAAAGTGTATATAATAAAGGATGTTGAGTTATTTCAGAAACCTTATTACTTCTTTATATAATCAGACTAGGGAATGGGCAATACGTAGAGCAGCTAGAGTGGGTTATGTCAACCTTGTTAATTATGTAAGGTATGGGGCGCGACTGAATTTAACTGTCCAATGATATTAGCAGCTTTCTTTGGTCACATTGAAGTTGTCAAATTATGCAAGGAGTGGGGCGCGACAGACTTTTATTATTATTATGTTATTATTATTTTATTTAGTCAAGCAGGTTAAGATACAATGCAGCATGAAGCTGATGTGGACCTACTACAATAAATAAATAAATAAATAAATAAATAAATAAATAAAGATAAAAACATTTTATTATAACTATAAAATCTCAAAATAAAGTCGTTTGGTCAACTATCGAGATTTCGAGACTGACAAGTAAGATCGGACAGATTTGCGATGAGGTTGAACAATATTGAGCAATAGTAACTGATATTGTGTATAGAACTCACGAGGCCACAATTTGCAGACGAATAAAACAGTCGACCAAAGTATAAGAATGTGAACGAGTAAATATACGTATGAAATATAAAATCAAGTCTAAAGGCATTTGGTCCTAATCAAACTCAATGGACCCTGGACTATACAAGTAAGATTTAGCACATTTGCACATAAGAACAAGTGAATTAAGTCAAAATTAGATGAGTCGTTCCCCTCGTCACAATTTGTGATGAAGGGTTATACGAAGCCTTATCGTTTAGATATATCTTGTAATAGAGGTGGACTTTTGGTATATGTGAAAGATACATTACCAACACGGTTGTTGAGTGGTTTTAAGCTCCCAGAAGACGTGCAAATTATTCCTACACAGTTAAATCTTCGCAAGGAGAAGTGGCTTATTGTCTCGATATACCGGCCACCGTCTCAAAGCGTTGATTATTTCCTAGATACTTTATCTTCTTTACTTGATTTTCATAGTCAGGCGTACAAATGCATTTTAGTGATGGGAGACTTCAACATCGAGCCGGAAAAACCCAAAATGTCGAGTTTTCTGGAAGTACATGGTTTGTATAACCATACAAATACAAAAACTTGCTGGAAATCTTCGGATGGATCTTGTATCAATCTGATACTTTCCAACAAAAAGCATTCATTTCAGCTCTCTGGGGCTGTTGAGACTGGATTAAGTGATCACCATCTTCTAGTATACTCGATGTTTAAGTCGAAATTCCTAAAGCATGAGCCGAAGAAGTATAGTTATAGGTGCTATAAAAGATTTGATCTAACTGCATTTTTGAAATCTGTTCAGAACAGCTTAGTTGATGTAGAAAACTACACTGACTTTCATAAGATCTTTACGGAACTCTTGAACCAGCATGCGCCGTTAAAAACTCGTTTTTTGCGCGCCAATAATCAACCACACATGACTAAGGCTTTACGCAAAGCCATTATGACAAGATCCCGGCTTAAAAACAGAGCGCGTCAAACAAACAGTGCAGAGGATTGGGCTGCTTACAAAGCGCACAGGAATTTTGTCGTAAATTTAAACAGGCGTTCCAAAAAGTCACATCTCTGTGACAACAAAGTTGGCAGTAAAAGTTTCTGGGATGCATGTAAGCCCTTTTTCTCAGAAAAGGGGATAAAGCAAGAAAAGATAATCCTTGTTCAAGAGGGCCGTATTGTCAGTGATGATTCCTCCATTGCGCAAATCTTCAACAGTCACTTTTCTAATATAACGAGTAGTCTGACTATACCACACTGGAAAGGTCTCCTGCCTCTCGATGTGGATAGTGATGTCGATCCTATCGACTTGGCTATAGACAAGTATGCTGGTCATCCCAGCGTACTAAAAATTAAGTCTAAGTTTAAATCACTGCCTGTCTATGAATTTCACCATATTGAGGCAGCTGAGATGAGGAAAGAGATCTTTTCGCTAGACTCGTCGAAAAGTACTGGAGGCGATTTGCCAATTAAAGTGTTAAAACTGTCTTGTTCTGAAATTGAAACCCCTTTAACTAGGTGTTTCAATTCGATGATTGATTCTTCTGTTTTCCCTGAAGAGTTAGAACTTGCCGACGTAATTCCAGTATTTAAAAAGGGTGATAGAACCGACTGGGAATGCTACAGACCCATAAGTTTACTTAGGTCTCCTTCAAAACTTTTCGAGAGGCTTTTGGAACGTCAGATCTCCTCCTTTATGGAGGAACGACTTTCAAAATATCTATGTGGTTTTCGCAAAGGTCATTCGACCCAGCATGCCTTACTTAACCTCATCGTCGTATGGCAGCGGTGTTTGGCAAATGGCGGTAGAGTTGGAATAGTGCTTATGGACTTGTCCAAAGCCTTCGACACTCTACCACATGACCTGCTTATTGCTAAGCTCCATGCATATGGGCTTGATCGTAAAAGCTTGAAACTAATTTACAGTTACCTCTCAAACCGAAAAATGCGCTTTCGCATCGGCTCAGTGTTTAGTGACTGGCTTAGGGTCCTTTTAGGTGTCCCCCAGGGATCGGTTCTAGGTCCTATCCTTTTTAATATATTTTTAAATGATCTATTCTTCAGCGAACTAGATTCGCTTATTTGTAACTTTGCTGATGATAATACCTTGTCTGCATGTGGATCATCTTTAAACGGGATTCTCAGGCAGCTAAAACATGATTCAGAAATAACTATCCAGTGGTTTCGAGATAACGAGATGGTGGTAAACCCGGATAAATTTCAAGTCATGTTTTTAGGCTGTAGATCAGCTGAAATCACGTCATTTGTAATATGCGGCTTTGCCTTAGAACCGTCGCCTTCAGTGAACTTGCTTGGGGTAACCATTGATAACAAGCTGACTTTTTCTGCCCATATAGAAAAAATCTGTTCGCAGGCAAATAGAAAGATTAGTGCATTACTGCGCATTCGAAAATTTATTGAATATGGCAGAGCAGTCCTTTTGTGCAACGCATTTATTTTGTCTTGCTTCAGATACTGTCCCAGAAAAAGACAGCAATTCCAATGCGATCTGGTTACTTACTGATGCTTCCTGGCAAAAATGAATCCACGATATACTCGTTTGCGTTTCGTGCTGTGTTGGCATGGAATTATTTGTCAGCTCCACTTAAGGATTTAGAGTCCTTGTCTTCATTCAAAACCAGTATTTCCAAGATAAGATCATTCTACTGTCAGTGTAAATCCTGCTCATGATTAGTCAGTATATTTATTTCTAGATTTTATAATATATTTTTTAGGTTAGGTTATATTTTAATTTTTAATTGTTTTGTTGACTTGATTTAGTCATTACTTATGTAATTGTACTAGGGATAATGTCAACAGAAAATAAAGTTACAATACAATACATTACAATACAATACAATACAATACAAGTCGAACTCACAACTGAGCCAAGATTTGCAGAAATTGAAGAAGGCTACAATATACACCTGGCGAGAAAATTGAGTGAGGACCAGCAGTTAAAAGGAAAAAGAAAAATAAGATTATATAAAAACATTCTTAAATAAAATCATATATTATATATACAGTTATATACACTTAAAACGGTTTAAATAGAGGCATTTCGAGACGTTTCAGAATACAATATGCGAGTGTTAGAGCGAGACGATACAAAGTACAATATGCAGTTTGAAAACTTTTGTACTTTTCTAAGGTTTAATCAGCCGCTTGACCAAAAGGGAAGCTCTGTGTCCTGTGTTAGCAAAGTCAAAGAGCGAATAAGGACTAAAAGTTAAGTACACGTAGGGCAGGTCTGAACTCAACTATGCAAAAACAAAATTCTTATCTAAATTAGAGGTATTATATTTAAAAGAAAACATATTTATCCTGTCCTTAAAATTCGCCATTGCATTTTTAAAACCTTTCTTGGATTCAATTTGCGTAAGGTCATTTGGCATAGAATTCCATAATTTCAAGCCATGATTTGAGAACGACAATCTACTATGGGTCGACTTGTCAGACAAGGCTAATTGTTGCTTACGTCTTCCACTTCTCCTTTACACTCTTTTAAACATTGAATGAATGTCATCATCGATTTCATTATAATACACTTGATGCATAAGACAAAGCAATTGCCGTTTGTATAGGTAGGAGATTGGTAGCCATTTGGCTTTTTCCAGACATTCAACAGGTTGAAGATTATCACGGATCCTGAAAATGATTTGGGCTGCCTTGGCATGTATGCTATCAAGTTTTTCAAAGTTCCTTTCGTTACCCCACACGGATACATTATATACAACTGACGGAATAATAGCTTTGTAGTAGAATTGGCTCAAGATGTCGGAGTTTAGTGATAACATTTTCTTTAGCATTTTCACTTTCGAATTGAATTTCTTGATGATGCTTTCGGTTTGATGGCGCCATGATAAGTGGCTGTCGATTTTAACTCTCAATACTTTATGGCTTTCAACTATATCTAAAGGTGTACCGTTTATGGTTATCTGTTGTATAGGACCAATGAACTTTTTGTTTGAGATGGTCAGTATTTTCGTTTTATCTACATGTATGTTCACTCCATTCAGCTTTGACCACTCGTACAGGTTCTTAGATTGTTGTTGTAAGATACATGTAAGTTGATCTATCGTTTTTGCATAGCATGAATCTGATGCATCATCAGCAAACATCTCAAGCTGATCTCCCTCAGGTTCTGGTTCGTCATTACACTTTGAAACATCGGGAAGATCATTCGCATGGTATAAATAATATCTTGGGCCCAACAAGGAGACTTGAGGTACCCCTTGCTCAACAGTTTCAAGTTCATAACAGCTGTCCCTGATTTTGGTGAATTGCTTGCGCTCACTCAAGTAATCTTTGCACTATGTGAACATGTCTCCGGAAATTCCAATTGCTAGCATCTTCTTTAGCAAAGTCTCATGGCACACACTATCAAACGCTTTCTTAAAATCTATCAGCAAGATTCCGATAAACATCTTTCTCTCCAGTAGTTGCGACCATCTTTCGGTGAGTTTTAGTAGCATAAGTTCAGGGGATCTACCCTTGCGAAAACCCCATTGGTGGTTACTGAGGAGTTTGTGGTGGTAGACATGTTGATCAAGTTCATTTGCTACAACTGCCTCGATGAGCTTTCCCGGCAGACAAAATAAAGAAATTGGACGATAGTTTTCGCTTTTGGTTTTAGAACCTTTTTTGTGTATACATCATACCTTTGCAATTTTGTATTTCGATGGAAACTTGAGTTGCTGAAAGCTTACTTTAGCAATATAGTGTAATGCAGTAAAAATCGGTTCATCAATCATATGTACAGTTTTAGAGTCTACGTTTTCGAGTCGACCTGCTTTTCCTTGTTTAGATGCCCTTTTAAAGGCTTTTGATAGATTTTCAAAGTCATAGTTGATGTGACTGATTGTTGGCGTGACTCTATATATGTGATTTGTCAGCTCTGAGTTCATAGGATACTTGTTTAGTTTACCAATGTTTGCGAAATATTCATTTAGAATTGAACATTTTTCCTTGTCAGAGTTTGCGAATTTACCAGCTTTTGTTCCGATGTAGGTATTTCTCGATTTGCCTCTGAATTCATTGATAGAGTTCCAAAAGTTTCGGCTCGAAGAATTCAAGCCAGCAAATCGTTCTCTCCAGTATGTTGCTTTAGCAATTCTCAACAGTTTGGTACAATGATTTCTCGCTGTACGATAAGCCATCCATTCATGTGAGCCTTTCGGCGTTTTTGAGCTTTTCTGAGCAACTTATAGCGTTTATTTAGCTCTTTTCGAATTTTCCCATTTATCCACGGATGTGATTTAGCTCGAATCCTAACTGTTCGCTCTTTAATGTGATCATCAATTATGTTTTGGTAAAGCATTTCCCAAACGAATACTGAATCGTCAACATCATCAAAAATATCGCATATTTGCCACGGAGCAGACGAGATGTCATTTCTCAGTTTATTGATGTCCATATTTTTAAAGTTTCTCAGAGTTTTAAATATTGGTTTTGATTTTACTTTGTGAAAGTCATAGGTGCAGTAAACTAAATGATGATCTGAAAGTCCAAAGTCTATAGAACCAGAGCTTTTTACCTTACCATGGCCATGTTTGGGTATTATTATGTGATCTATCATGGTGATGGAGTTGTCGGTGATTCAGGTAGGGGTTTTGATAATGTTTACTAGACTGTGCTTATTCAACAAATTGCAGAATTTCTTACGACATGGTGATCTGTTTGCAGTGTTCATGTCAATGTTGAAATCTCCAACAATCACTATATTTGGTCATTTGATTCATGGCGCCGTAGTATGGTGGTTATCACTCTCGTATTTTATGCGAGAGATTGGGGTTCAATTCCCCTTTGCGGCGATTCACCATGCGCAAGTGAATGTACCATAGCGCCGGGTCGACCCATGCGATGTGAGGGAAATTGGGTAGATAATACATCGGGTGTTGCAGGAGGTCATCCAGAAGAGCACAGGCCCTTGATTGGGTTTGTGTCACTCACCAGAGTGTCAAATACTTCGGAGCCTCCAACCTAAGCCGTGGCCCTTCCTGGAAAGCAGATGCAATAGCAACTGAGTGAGGCTAGCCACGTAAAACAATATCAAATAAAAAAATAAAAATAGATAAAATAAAATCGATTTATATAGATTTTCGAAATAGATTTCTCGAAATTTGGTAGAAATCTGGTTATGTTTCTTGGTGGTTGATAGTAACAGCCGATCAATAGCCTTTGTGATCTAACTGAACAATCCAGCCACAGCATTTCAATATCATGATCTATAGTCACATAATCTGTACATTCAAGTGAGGCTTTGAAATAAATGAGTACCGTCCTGTGTTGTCATTGCAATCTCTTCCAAGGATCTGGTAGTTCTCAATGTGGATAGTTTCGTCTTCAACGTCATTTTGAAGATGGCTTTCTGAAAGTGCCAGGATATCTATTTTTGTTTCCTCAAGTAAAAGTCTTATCATGTCTATCTTTTGGAGGATCCCATTTATATTGAGATGAGCAATCGATAGACCACACTTGTGTTTCAAATTATCGACAAGCGATTTGAATGCAAAATTAGGTTTTTCTGATTCTTCACCATCCTTCATCTGTTGCTTTAGGTGTTCACAGTCAGGACATAGCCAATCAGATGATTCTTGTCCACAACTAGTGTGGCGTTGTTTGTTGCAGCCAACACATTGGACAAATCCACGTTTTTCAACGACAGTTTTCTTGCATAATGGGCATCTCGGTCTCATGGTGATCTATAAGATAAAGAGCAGAGCAACCACTTGCTGGGGTTATCTACTTTTGAGTATACAGAGTTACCCAGATTTTTGTGAGGAGATTACTCCCATAGTCTTTTACTGACTAGAATAGTATATTTTAATGTCAGTATTTTTATGCATGAGAGGACAATGAGAGGACAATGATAGTAGCAGCTAGAAATGGTCACATCAAGATAGTTAAACGCTGCAAGGAGTGGGGTGCGATTGATTAAGACAAAGTAATGCAGTTAGCAGCTGAAAATGGTCATATTGAGATAGTTAAACTCTGTCGAAGTTAAAATGATATTCATGAAGAGTTGTTTCGTTATCATCATAAACGACAGTTCTCGAAAGATCTCTACTACGAGGTGATAGAAGTTGCCATGCATCCGGATAGAGTGTGGGATTGATACTATGATGAGGATGAAAAGAAATCTTTAAGTGCCTATCTTCAATAAGATACAAACTACTTATTGAACAACATTGTAACTCCAAGGAAACTGACATCGCATGTAAACATAAGCGTGTTTCGAATCCTTCAAGTGTTGAAAGACGCCACTCCAGTCGTTTTTAGAGATGACATTAGTTTCCTCGCAGATAAACTTGGCGTCGCTCAACTGCTTAGGATACCAAGTGAATAACATCTTTGCCTGTCGTCTGATGTTCTTTGGAAGATCTGAGTAGACTTGGGTGATAAGCCATAGACTATGTTTTTGATGACGTCCTGTGGAAGTTAGATCTAGAATTGAGCTTCTCTTCTTATCGAGTATCTCATCAGCTATAGAATCATCGATGATGAATAAGGTTTCCTGCCCTGCAAATTGCTTGGTGAATCTCTCAATCCAACATAGTAAGTCCTGTTGTGGTGTAGGTTCGATCAGTAAAACATCATCATTTTCCCAGAGAATCGTACAGTCTTTATAGTTTGTATTACATCTAAGGGAAAGACAGAGAATGACGATATAATCAAAGTGATGTTTGAACTGATTCTGTAGTAAGCGTAGAACCAGTTCCGTCTTGCGACAGCCTGTCGGTCCTGAAAAAATTGTCGTACAAGGATCTTTAACAAGGTCCATTTCTTTTAGAAGCCGACACTATGGAAGCGTGCATTCGCGAAGTAAATCTGTCCATCTTGTAGCACAAACACGTAACATTGAATGGCCCCGGCACCATCAGCTTTTTTGGTGATCTGCAGTGTGACACCATCTGAAGTGTATTTTAGGTACCTCCCCGCACCATGTAGAGTGTTGTCAGCAACACTTCGAAAGTCGATAAAAAGAGAGTAACTAGAATTGAAGAAGTCAGCAGGACTAATGGCCGTCTCGTTATCGAAACTGAAATAATTCCATGCCGGTTCAATGTTTTTCGGAAGTAATCCTTGTGTAAAGAGCTGATTAGGCTCTCCTTCGACCTTGCTGATTTTTGGGTTGTAGTAATAGGTGTTATCCATAGCGTATGATTTTCGATTATCAGGATCAAGAAAGAATAGAACAAGAGCTTTTAAACTCCCACTGGGCACATTTATCAGTATGTTCCCGGCTGTATCTTTCTTGTCCAAAGGGATTATTATATGCTTATGCACACATGTGTAGGGTAGTCGTTTATTGGCAAGTTCGTTGTAGACTTTTAGTTTGAACTGAGAGTCTTCTACCTTGTCGAATTCTAGAGCAATGTTGGAGATAGCGTAGGTGCCGTCAGGATCTTTTTTTGAAGCACCTGATCCTGATCCTGCATCTTTGATAACCTTTCCATACTCTGCGAATTTAATTTTGAAGTTTAAGCGATCGCCAAGCTGTACATAGGGGAGATGTTTGACGAGTTCAAAAATTCCCATAGATGAATGGCAGAACGGTTACCATAGGCAGCTGCCAGCGCGGTTTTACTCGATGAAGTACTCGTTGCACCTGGTGTGACTCTGAGCTTGTTCACATCACCCTCCGGTTCTATTCCTTGTTCGATGTGTTGCAGCTGGCTTTTTTCATATAGCCATCTGTCATTGTAAATTTCCATCACATCCGCATTTTGAATGTCTTGGATGATATTTCCTTCGTAACTGATAATCAACTGTTGGATCAACGCCTTTCCTTAGTTGTTGACGATGTAGCGTCCTGTATTGGTGGAGTTTAGCTTGATGTCAAACGTGAGCCTGAGAGATTCTGGTAGAATGACACCTTTAGAGGTGGAGGAGTTCTTACGCGAGCATGGGATTGAATTTCCTCTGTGTGAACTTAGAGGCTTAAACGATGCACTAAAAGGAATACGTGGGGAGATGGAGAAAAGCGTAGCAAAATTAGGCAAAGTTGATAGTCAAATAGCAGAAAAAAAACGTGAACTAGGAGAAACCAGTGATCCTGAAAAGCAAGAAGAGATTAAGCAGCGACTTTCCAATTTGAAATTGGAGCGTGCCGCGCGACTAGAGGTGCTCAGTGGTAACCGCAAGGAGTTGTCTAGCCAACGGTTGCGCATCAAAGAGACGGTATTCAAAGACTTCGGCAAGGATAGAACACTAGCGGAGAAACTTTGCATCCTCTTTCGAGAGCAAGGGATCACAATCGATTCAATATTAACAGCGTTTTCGCTGGTAATATCAACGATAGCAACCTCTCTCACAGGTGGAAGTGCTCCTACTCGAGGAAGTCCTCCTCCTGTTGCTTCTGGAAGAGCTGCTGTGCAGCAATGGGTGAAGAAGCAGCTCGAAGCACTTGGACGCCTTCTTGGAAAACTTGCAAGTAAACTTGGAGCTGCATTTCCGGGGATCATCGGAAGTGTTGTAAGCTGGCTTTTAAACTTTCTGCATAAAGGTGTCATAGCTCTAGCAAGCAACGCATGGCTAGTCGTAGTTTTGGGGGTTGGTCTGATAGGCAACTGGCTATGGTTTGAAATACAAAAAAAGCGCAATTAATCCGCCACCTACCCACATGAGAGCCTGATTTTCTTCTTCGTGTTGCTTAGCCGCGGAAGACGTTAGAGCTTGCTTAACGAGAGATGTTTGAGGATGACGACGAGGTTGTGAAGAAATCGTTCTTCGACTCTGAAAGCCTCCTAAGAAGTGTTGTTTAGGTGACGGTGGTTGTGGTAGTTTACCGATGTTCGTCACAACGGTAAGCTTTGTCGAAAAATAGAGATGTTGTCGATATTCCCAAGCTTTAAATCGCTGGGTATTAGGTGTGTACTGATCGCAATGCCAAAATCAGGTTTCGATCTAGCGTAACTTAAGGCCCAACCAGTATCACCCGCTATAAGGGAACGTGCACTTGCGTGACTTTCTAAAATTCGCGCGTACATCTGTGTTCTCTGCGACAAGCGGTATATACCAGCTCTACTTAAGCCGGCCTTAACATCGTTTTGAACGTAGAATTCCCAACTCTTACCAATTCTTCACATGCGAGCGGGGTATCGACAGAAGAATTTGTCAGCTGCTATGTCAAACTCTTCAGAAAGCGTCTTGAACGCACTTGAATTTTATTTGTTATTTCGCGGGTTAAAGCTTAGTTCACTTGGTAGAGCAATTCTAAGTTGCTTCAAGATGAAACGTATCTGAAAATAGACGTGAAAGTGGTAGATGCTCGCAATCATAGGATTTTTTTGGTGTAGATGTTGCGTGGATATGCCGCAACCAGTCTTGGCTAACCAGGTAGCAAAAGATAACTGTTCTGAGTAAATGTTGATATCGAGCCATGTCATTCTCCATGGGTACAAATGGAAATGAGAAAATATCGCGAAACTTAGCGATGAAAAAAGTTCCCCTGTTGATCCACAACGATCCTTTGCTCCCAGAGTTCCTAGCAGCTAAGAGCGTACTGGGTTGCCCAAATTTTGGCATATACTTTATCTTGTAGCTCATTTCTCTTATAATAAATGAAATATTTAAAAATCAATCACATTGGAGAAACCAAGTTACCAATAGAGTTAAAAGAAGGCACAGAGATTGGGATAAAAAGTGCAATGTTATACGTAGGGTGGTTCAACCTGGAGAACCATCAAAGGATAACCATCTCAAAAGATCAAGTAGCAACAGACCCCGATCCAATCCACATTGACTTCACACCTGGATTATATACGTCAACGTATACTCGTATACTCGTAACGTATACTCGTAACGTATATTCACGATAATATAAATGCAAGATCACTTCAAAGCGTACATCTAGATCAAATATACGATGGTAAGCTTCAGTTATCGGATACCAAAGGATACCGGGTAAAAATTACGGAAGGTCTTCTACACTTGCTAGGTCTAAAAAGTCCAAAACATAGATTTTTCGTGGAAGGCCTTACAAGTTTTTTTCAAACTTTTTTCCGTTCAAGTCTATACGGCTGTACTGGCAGGAATTCGAAAACACGACGATGCTGGTGGAGAACGGTAAAGAATCGGGCATCTTGCACGAATTTGATCTTCAGAAACCCGAGTACGAGTATGGCGACACCACATCGTATCACTATGAACGCCCTATATTCACCAGTAAATTGAGGTTCTCAACGCGAACGTTGAATTTTTACGTCACTGACGATCAAGCCAGGAAAGTTGATTTAAAAGCTGTCAATATGTTCGTCGTCTTCAAATAAAAAGATGGCTATGTACGACGTGAATACGGAGAAGCTATATCCTGTTTTATCAAAGGTTGAGGAGGGTGGATTCGCACAAAACATCAGAGTTCAAAAGGTTAATAATACGGAAGCATACTTATTTCAGGAACTAAAAGACCGACCGGCTTTAAGGCCCATTTCCACTCAGGAATATTTTCCGCGGAACGGAAAATGTTCCTACGGAAATTTTCCAAGATCGATTTCCACTTAGCGCCCAAAAACATAAACAAACATGGCGGCATTGAACAAGCGATTGTTGCTGCTTATACTTTTGAAACGAAGATTGAATGCGCATGGTAACATGTACAAAAATAAACGTTGGTGGGTTCGAAAGATTTTCTCTGAACGAAAAACTAAAGGAGAATATCATGTGTTGCTCAAAGAGATGTATTTGTTTGACCATGAATACTTTTTCAAACAATTTCGCATGTCACCATCTCGGTTTGAACACTTGCTGTCTCTAGTAGCTCCTTTCATTACGAAATGTTCTTTGAGGAGAGAAGCCATTTGCGCTGCTGAACGATTGTGCTTAACTCTAAGGTATCTGGTTACTGGAGATGCTCAGATTTCAATTGCTAGCAGCTACCGAATCAGCCCCACATCAAGTACTCGAATCATTGCTGAAACATGCAGTGTTATATGGACAGTTCTAATAAGTAAAGGTTACATGACTTGTCCCAATAGCAATTCTGAGTGGAGAGCAATTTCAAAAAAGTTTGAAGAACAATGGAATTTTCCAAATTGCTTGGGAGCAATCGACGGCAAACATGTCGTAATGCAAGCTCCTGCTGGTTCCGGTTCGACTTTCTCCAATTACAAAAAGAGCCACAGCATAGTGTTGTTGGCAATTTGCAATGCAACCTACGAATTCGTAATCGTTGATATTGGAGATACTGGGAGAAACAGTGACGGAGGGGTGTACTCAAATAGTTTAATGGGCATGGCTACTAATCAAGAAAAGCTTCAAATACCTGATGAGACTGTTCTCCCTCGTACTAAGAAAAAGCTTCCTTACGTGTTTGTTGCTGATGAGGCATTTGCTTTAAAAAAATATATGCTGAAACCTTATGCCAGACAGAACCTAGATACGAAGAAGAGAATATTCAACTATAGGCTTTCTAGAGCACGAAGAGTAATTGAAAACTGTTTTGGCATTTGCGCTTCAAGGTTTAGAATTTTTCGTCGACCTATCATCAGAAAATCTGAAACTGTTGTACATATTACAAAGGCAGTAGTGGTGTTGCACAATTACTTAATGAAGCACGAATCACCAACATATTTTCCTCCAGGTCACACAGATATGGAAACCTCAAATGGCACAAGACTTGGTGATTGGCGAGAAGAGACTGAAGGTTTTACTGGATTATCTTCAATTGCTAATCAAGGCTCTAATAATTATTCGAAGACAGCCAGTGACGTCAGAGATCAATTTAGTGAATACTTCAATTCAGATGCTGGTTCTGTGCCTTGGCAATGGGACCTAATCAACAGTACAAAATATTTGTAGTTGAAAATATATTTTTACTGTAAGACTGTCTGACATCTATTTATAAGCATATAAAGTTATATATATTATTTGTCAGAATAAACAGTTCTCTTCAAAAGAAGACTTGATACTTTACGTACTATAGTTACTCATCAGTGTTTCATAAAAAAGTTCACTTATTTTAAATTTGACGTATTGTTTTTTTCTTGGTGGGAAAGATTTTAATGCATTAGCATAACTAAGCAGGAATAATGAATCTGGATCCTCCTTTTTTTCATCACCTGATTTGGTAAGGGCATCATAGAGCAGTGAGTCTACACTTGTTTTTAGATCTTCCTTTCTCTTACGTTGTTTTTTGTTAGGTTTTCATGATAGGTTTCACTTTCTGGTAATGATTCTTCTTCATCTAACTCCACATCATTATTAATATTGTCAATAATACTATAGGGTAGGTTTGAGCTGGTTTTTCTTGTGCTGCAAACATCTCTCAAAAACTCTAGTTCTTTGAAAAAATTACATGTTGGTAGTCTTTTTGATGCTGCACCAGAACGAGTACTTTGATCTCTTCGCTGCAAGCATTTCCTATAATTATCTTTGAGTTTTTCCCACTCTTTCTTCAGGTATTCCACTATAAAGAAGGAGATTGATTGATTGGTTTTGATCAATAAATACATTTAATTACTTACTTCCTTAAATACTTGCTTACTTATCACATAAACAATTAACAGAATTTGTATCCTGGGCAATAATAACAAAACTAGATATTTAAATGACAATATAAAAGAACTTTAAACTTAAAACCTGAATCTCCAAATCTCAGATATTTTGGGAATAAATTTATGCATAAACAGTAAATTATATGAAGGAATGCATCTGTCGAGTCCACATCCCCCACTCATAAAGAAAACAATAACAAAAACAAGAATAATAAAAGAATCATACCATCAAATACACCAAGCCTTTTCGATATCTCTTCCCACGATCTTGCTTTCTTATCTCTGTCTTTGTATTCAATGCTTGTAAGTTTTCATATGCAAGAATATTCTTGCATAATGTCTACCAACTTTGCGTGCACAGAATCATCAACCTTTTTATTGCTGTTCCCAGCAGAACTAATGATGGAAACAGCAGAAGTGTTTTCTATTTGTTGTTGACAGTTTTCTTCTTCACCCATGCCCGTGCCAGCAATATTGTTTCTGCGAAATGTCTTATTACTTCGTCTACCATTTTTTAAAATTCCCCTGTTATGATTGGCTCTCGCAAATATTTTCCAGCGGAAAAATATGAAAGTTGAAAATTTTCAACTTCTTTTTCTTCCAATCTGGACAGCCTGGAAAACGCTCGGAAAGATCTATTTTGCAACTGCGCATGCGTATGACAGGAAAATTTTCCGTTCGGCGGAAAATTTTCCTGAGTGGAAATGGGCCTTTAGAGCGCAAATTTGCACACTAATCAACAGTTGCAGAATATATATCTTACTTTCTGATCGCGGTGAATGTTGTACTCTCTGGTGGTGAGATTACATGCTTGGTTTTAGGAATGGATACTTCGATGAGCACCGCTCTGTGTGTGACAGCTCTCGTTGTGGGTTTAATAACGATAGTCATTCAAAAAAGTGGCTTTATTTTCGATGTAAAAAGACAGAAAAATCATGATATCGCATGGGTTGCACAGACCGCTCTAGACAGCCTGCACGTTCTAATATCAAAAGTCTACGAAGACGATACCATCGATCATCCTGAATTTACTCAAGTTATAGCGGAGAAACAGCGTTATGAACATCAGCAGGAAGAGCTGCGAAAACAGTCAAGGAAGGTGGTCAAACAGCTTTATCAACATCAGAAGGAAGAGCTTTTGGAACGTGGAAGGAAAGAAGGTCGTGAAGAAATCGCAAAAAATCTCGTGAGCAGTTCAGATACCCCGAGTTCATTTAGGTGCATCATAGAATAGCCTCGAAGACCTTCTTCTTTCGCTCTCAGCCTTAGTTGTTTCAGTGTAACCATTTTATTTTCAAAGTTAGAACATTAACTTTGAAGTCTCTACTCATCGTCATCACTGCTGATGAGGAAGCTCTCATACATATCCACTTGATGGTACTTGCACTCTTTCAAATGGATTTGGAGGTAGTGGTTTTGATGGCTCTGTGTGTGCACGCTTCCGATTTTCAACACACCAGTTGCCTTGCAGGATTGGTTATATGGTGGTTCATCATCACTAAACTTTGTTTTGATGTCACCATCCCAGACAATGAGCTTTGTGTTAATCCAGCCTGGAGTACTTATCACAGTATCTGTCAAGGTATTGAAGATAAGCTCTTGCACACGATTAGCAATGGCGTTGTAGGTATCACACCAATCTTTATCATCGGACACGTTGAATCCCATATTCCAGGCGAATGTCTCGTTATGCCTCGATACACCTAAAGAATGGCACTTCTTTGTGGTCTTGATCAAGAGAGGAACAGTTTTAGTCGGTTCTTTCTCATAGCCGATGTAATACCTCGTGTCGTTCTTGTTTGCTACAATTGGTTCTGCTTTAGTGATCTTCGACATGTCGATAGTGTAAATGTCGGTAAGTTCTACACTATAGTTAAAGTACTTCCTTGAAACTTCGATTTGTCCAAAACGCAACATATTTATTATATACAATAAAGACCCAAACCTCAAAAAATATTAATTTACCACTTTTGGATGTATTCTGGAGATACTTCCGTATCCTCGGGATAGCCATAAGTTCTTCACGTACAAAAGCTCTCTCCAGCCCATCTTCTAGGTAGTACAAAACACGCTGACCTGGGTATTGCAATATGTTATTATACCGATACGTTTTCCGATTCCGGTTGTTGTCCGTCGCACGTCGTTTTGTCTCGTCATCTTCCTCACCCGGTGCTAGCAAATAGCGGTTCAACCCATCTTCAGGTAAAGTTTCTTCCTTAGGGCAAAGCTCAACTTTTAACGGAACTTCTCCGAGTTTAATGGCCTTTGAGGGCTTTATGCTAGTTCTGGCAAGAACATTTTTGTTAAGTTGACTCACACTATTCTGGTAGTGCTTTACCCACGTGGTACTGATTTTCTGTGGATCTTCCAACTCCTGCGCATCTTGTATAGCAAACAGTTTCTCCGCGAGGAGTTTGTTAATGTTTTCGTCAAAGGCTTGCTTTCTATGATTATGTTTTGTTGTAGTTCTCACCACCTCGACATCATGCTTCTGGAAGAGCTTAGCTGTTTCCGACTCTGAGCCGTTATCTACATAGAGCTTCTCAGGCCACTTCATTGGACCCTTTTTGTAAATATCTGCAAACATTTCTGCTACATCGCTCGCCTTTTTCGTTCTCAGAGGTCTACTCGCTTTATAGCCTGAGGCAATATCGATCACATTCAAAGCGTACTTGTGTGTATTCTGATAGACCTTGTCATGAAGAAGATACAAAAGATCGGCCTTGAGTATCTTGTTCATCTTGGTTACGTAAAAGTGAGGATACTTGATATGCTTAGGCCTTAGTAGTTTTATCTGCCATAAAGCTTGACGAGTTAGCCACTCCAAAACTTGTTTCTTAGTGAATCCAGCCTTCTGAAGCTTTTTAATGACTTTCTTCCCTTTCCACAGATTCTCTGGTTGATAGTAGATGTCATGCAACTTTTCAGTCATTTATTACATACGGTAGAGCAGAAATCCAACAATACCTAGAGCTCCAGCGATCGCTACTAATTCACCAGTCTTTTGAGCTTCAGAAGGGTCATAAAAATCCGTTAATTCAGGTCTAGGTGGTAAAGGTGGAAGATGTTGTTGTGTCGCCTTGTAGTACTTGTGCATACCTCGATCAAGATCAGAGATGTACGGAGAGGCGTTATTTTCTTGTCGAAGTTTGTTGTTGATAAAGTCAAGGCGTGTCACGCGCTCTCGATCCCATTCCATTTGTGCTTGTTTCGTTTTTTCGACCGCAATAGCGCGTTATTCTCTCTCTGCTGCTGCTTCCTCATCACTAGGAGTTAGTTATCAACGCACACCATTCCTTGCAGAGTTTAACAATCTCGGCGTCAACATTTGCATCTACTATTTCCATCCACTTCATCAAACGTTCGATCTCCTACTTCTCCAAACTATCGATATTTTTAAAAGCATCTACGATTTGCTGCTGATCATCTCCTTTTATTATAGTTTTGTTATACTCCAGCCGTGAACTTATTATTATTGAAAACAAAACTACCGTAGGACAACCCTTAGGTTTTTCCCGACTGCCACATGTGATAGTAGTTTAGGTTCATGCTAACACCTTCAAGCTCTGACGTTTTGTTGAATTTCGATCGATTTGACGGTAACCTGAATAACCGCAGTAACCGCGATATATCCAATGCAACTGCGGGGAAGTGCGAACTCATGCAAGTTTTTCAACCAGGACATGACACACCGAGTGGGGATCGAACTAGCGATCTCATGACTACAAGTTTTACGTTGTAACCACCACACTACACATCACATTTATAAAACACGATTTCAGCTCATTTATGTTAGCTTAAAATCACTCAAGCGTTTTAAAATTAGTCAATCATTAACAAAACATGATAGCTTAGAATCACTCAAGCGTTTTAAAATTACACAACCATTATTAAAACATATTAACAGCTTATTTATGTTAACCAACTCAATCGTTCTAAAAACATGAAATTTTTTAGGATGGTGGCGGTTGTGTATGAATACCGTGCTCCTCGACCAAACGCTTGTCGGAAAAGGCCGATAAACCTAGATTGTTTTGTTCATTGGTCACTATACCTTGTTCGTGGACTCGAAAGACTCTATTTTGCGCGGTGTCAAGCTGCCCTTTCAAAGCTTTCATGTAGCAATTCCAGGTGAGTTCGTTGTGCTTCTTTGACAGGCCTTTACATGAGTACCTGGTAGCCTTTTTCCCTTCTCCAAAGTAACATTTAGCTGTCAGAGCAATCAGGCGTTTGCCTATGAATTCCGGTTTGAACAGACTTCCTGTTCAACTAGAATACTCGTCGGTCACCAGCCAGTCTTTTACATTATATTTGCACTAATCGAGTAACTCTGGTCTCACGACATCCTCCAAAGTCTATCCAGATATCGCAAAATAGACACTGTCGGTATCCATGTAAATGTACTCGAAATCACGACAATCTACGTACTTGTCCAGGAAATCGTTGTAAAATTCTAGCATACGAAGCTTTGCTAGTTGGTAAACCGCGATGCCACACTGATACGCTCTACTGATGGTGACCTTTTGCTTACGCTTGCAAATCTCAAACGCATTGCCTATCTCCTCAAGATCCTCGAAGAACGGGGATCGCATCACTTCATCAACTTTCTTTTCATCTCTCTTGAACGTCGTGTTGCAGTGCCTACTCACGTTCTCAATCATCTTTCCGTAGAATAAATTGGCTTTGAGTTTCGCCGTATTTCCAGTAATTCGTGTGTCAGCATCTTTATCAGCTTCTCGTCGTGCGTCTGCATCTTCCTGTGGTAGCCAAGCAAATGGTTTACCAAGCTTATACCGGATAAAGCGGTGGAATGCTGTGATTTCCAATCCGTGATCCAGGTACCATTTCAGCAATGGAGTATACAGCAAGATCTTGTACGCTTTCATCACTGCACAAAGTTAACGTGTACCTGGAATGCACTTGCGACCTATAGTCTGCAGGTACTTGTGCATATACTCTGGGATTTGCCTGTCTTCTATCTCTTTCACCACAAAAAGCGGAGACATCTCACTAAATGCCTCGTACAACTCCCCTGGTACCTCGATATCCATTCTGCAAAAGACGAAGAACAACCCATTTTGTACATTAGACTTAAGCACCTTGGGGTTATTCTCATCTGTAAGATTGTTGATCTCAATCACCTTTTCTTTGCCACATGGAAAGTCGTACTCCAATGTACTAGGATATAACATATTCGCATCAAGACCCATGACTATCTTGCATAGCTTTGCATTCTCGTGTTTATGCGATCTTATCCTGGTTACGTCTCGCTCATGATACCTACATAACACAATGGTGGGATCACCTACCATACCTGTTTGCAACGCTCATACGCTCGATTCTTCGTGCATTCTTCACAAACTTCTCGAACTTCTTTACAATGTGTTACTTCGTAACACATTCATCCTATCAACGTTTAATTATTGTCCACTTATTTGGATGTTTACTAGTAAAGCAAATAATGGTCTAATAAACAAGATTCATAAAAGGGCTTTAAGGGCAGTTTATAGGGACTTCAAATCTTCTTTTGAGGAACTTTTAGATAGAGATTACAGTTCCAAGGTTCATGTAAAAAACTTAAGAACCTTAATGATTGAGGTTTTTAAGTCTTTACATAGTGAAAACCCAGAGTTTATGTGGCATATGTTTGTACCAAAAACATCTCAATATACTTTGAGATCTGGTAGTAATCTAATTCTTCCAAAAGTCATGTCGCATAGATACGGATTAAATTCGCTAATATTTCGTGCCAGCCTAACCTGGAATTTGCTTCCTCCATCTCTAAAGTCTGCAAATTCCACCTGCCAATTTAAACGTCTCATAAAGACATGGGAAGGCAAAAATTGCAGTTGTTTAATTTGTCGAACATAAATATATTTATTGCATGCTGTTTTTTTTCCTTATTTTCTCTTTCCTTATTTTTATTGTAATAGAATTTTTAAAATTCGTTACTTTTATGTATATTTTAAACTTTTTTTTGTAGTATTGGTTTTTATTAGTTTTCTTTTGTAAACTATGGCATTAGCCCTTTGACCAACGTTAAATAAATTGATAATAATAATAATTTACAAGCGCCACAACACTTTTTGTAACATCTGTCTGCGCATTTGTGTTTAAACGACTCCCCAGGTGCGTACAGCTCTATTTTCGGGTTTAAATGCTGCGACTTGTTCAATACGTACCGCATCAATACACCTGGGATACTGACAGCATCTTTCAAGATGTATATTTCATCATCGTAGTATTGTTGTCTCGTTTTATCCACTCCTTCGATAAATGGCTCTACATCTGCCAGGTTGTACTAGCGCAACCAAGCCATCATCGTAATACATCCACGCTTGTAGAACTGCCTACGAAATTTCTCATACTCTTTGCGAGATAAGTTATATCGTCCACTAAGACTGTTGTAAAAAGCATCGAAGTTTGTAGGTCCTACCTGACTAAGTTTGTCATAGCTTTTCAGCCACTCGTAAGGGAAAACTAGCTTCTTCAGCTTGCATTCTAGAGACTTGCACCATTTTTCGTAACTCAGGTGTGGAGCGAGAAAGTTCTTGATGTCGAGAAACTTGAACTTCTTTGTGGTCAAGTACATGTAGTTATTATCCTTCTTTGCGATCATGATCGACTTGTCTTCAATCTTTGCGACTTCTTCGACAAAATGCTGCTTGGCTTGATCAAGTTGAGATTGTTTTTACTACTGTTGAAGCCTATGACTACAACTTAGTTTACCCATTCATCCTACTTATCTTGCGTCGTTTTCGGTAGCATATCAAGATCTTCAGGTCTCGGATACATTCTCTCTACCTCAGCTACAATGAACGCTTGTCTCCTTTCCAGCTCTGTCGCAAACCGTTCGATCAATACCTGTGGATCTTCATGCACAAGAAACGTCACCGGGTCTGCATCCAAACTATCGTGAATCGCAACATTAACTGGTATGTGTCTCGAAAAGTACTTCAGATCATCTGTTTGTTGCTGGATTAAGCCTGCCAAAAAAGCTTCATAGTCAAACACTATGTAGTGAGGATATGGTGTAGATGTTTTCTTGAAGTACTGGTTGACCTTTGGTGGGTTCTTGCATTCCCATACTGACACAAGGTTGTATCCAAACTCTCTTATGCGGGCTTCTTTGGCTTTTGTTTGCTCGTACCTATGTTGTTTTCCACCTCCCTGACAGGGGCAGCCATGCCAATTACAACCGTTGTACTCGTAGACCGTCTTGGGGATAGGTTCGTAACCATCCACCTTCCATTTTTATTGACCTCCATCTCGTATTACTCGTTCCCACCATGTCTACAGAAAGCATGATGTATGTGTCTTCCCGTCTTTCGCAACATGTACTCTATCCAATTACACGCATCATAGCTGAAGGCACTTTTCCCGTAAAACATCAGCTCCGACTGGCTTGGTAACCGTGTCACTTTCTCCCCTTTGCAGATGATCTTCGTTTTTGCTCCCTCACACCTGACATTCTTGCTATTTGTGAAACCAATCTTAACCCTTCTATTAGCTCTTCTGACTTAAATGTACATGGATAATTAATCTTAAGGACTCATCTATTCTGATGCAAGGCCTTGGCATCTATGTTTGTGACTGTCTTCCTGTCAGTATCGTCAGTTGAATCTCGAATCTCCTGACGAATCTTTCAACTGTGTACGTTTTTTTCTCTTACATTCAACTAGTTATCTTTTCTTTGTGTATCGCTCTCCATCTTCTCAGTCGTGCAGCGTCATGAGTTCTATCTTGAAAAATATTGATAAAGCTCTGATAACACACCCTTCTGCTAATATCTTTGTGTTCGGTGATTTCAATATCCATCATGCTTTCTGATTACCTTTCTCACACACTACCTCCCTATCTGGGATTGACACTTTCAACTTTGCTATCTCTCACTCTCTTAGTCTGCTTGTAAACCCTCCCACTTACGTACCTGATCGAGCTGATCAGGAGCCTTCTTTGCTTGACCTATTCCTGTCGTCTAACTCGAACCTTTTTGAAACATCAACATCGACTCCTTTTGGTAATTCTGATCATTCTGTTTTAAACGTAGCAATTGAATGTAATTCAGCCTGCCCACGCGATCCACCTATTCATCGCAAACTTTATTGATACCATCGTGGTGACTGGGACAGCTTTCGAGATCTGATTCGTGACCTGCCGGTTGATCATATCTTTGACTGTGATGTAGAGAGGTGTGCAGTGGAGATCTCTTCTTGACTTCAGGTTGCTATTGATGAATTTGTTCCTTTTCGTAAATATCAGGTTAAACCTCAGTCTACTCCCTGGTTCTCTCCTGTCATTTCTGCTGCAATTGCCCATCGTTATCAACGTTGTAGTAGTGAGGACAACAGGCGTCTTTTCACCAGAGCTCGCAACGACTGGATAAAAGTCATTGAGGAGGCTAAACGCACCTATCGAAATCTGGCTACTGGTCCCGACGAAATCCCTGTAATTGTTCTGCAAAAATGTTCGCCTGAGCTCTCTCCCATACTCTGTAGGCTATTCAGGAAGTGCATCTATGAATCCTGTTTACCTTCTTGTTGGAAAATTGCTTCTGTTGTGCCTGTTTTCAAAAACTCTGTGAGAGATCGGACCCTTTATGCTATCGTCCTATAAGTCTTCTATCTTTTATAAGTAAGATCTTCAAATCATTGATCAACTCTTCCATCACCCATCATCTGGAATCTCTTCGTCTGTTCTCTCATCACCAGTAGGGTTTTCGTTCTGGCCGTTCCATTGCTGATGCTTTGACCGTCATCTCTGAACGTGTATGTCAGTCCCTCAATGCTTATGGTGAGACACGAGCTATTGCTCTTGACATCTCTAAGGCATTCGACAAGGTTTGGCATCGTGGCCTTTTTCACAATTTGAAGCCTTATTGCATTTCAGGTTCACTCTTGAATCTTATTAAGTCCTTTTTTAGTGGCAGGAGTATTAAGATAGTTCTCGATGGTCATTCGTCTTCTTCTTTCTCTATTAATTCAGAGGTGCTTCAAGGTTCTGTTCTTGGTAAAACCCTCTTTCTCATTTTCATCAACGACCTTTCCGATCGTATTCTCAGTAAACTTGCTATTCATTTATTTATTTATTTATTTATTTATTGATCAAATATTTATACAGGAGAGCTACACCAGTACTAAATACTGCTATGACGTAGGTTTTGTAGATAAAAATAAGATGCAAGGCGGTAAAATAGAGTAATAGAATGATGTAAAATCATTTAGCAAAACGTGAGACAAAAATCAGTTGCATTGAAATGTTATGAAAATGTGAGAATACGCTGACGACACTACTCTTTACTCGTATATTGAAGGGACTAAGGACTTGTTTCATAAGGTTGAAATGGCTGCTGAGTTAGAGATCGATCTTAGGACAGTAGTTGAATGGGGTCAGATCTTTGTGCTAATCTTCATCCCCTCTCACATCGGAGAAACGTTGCTTTCTTGTCTCTTTTCTATAAATACTTTCATGGGCATTGTTCAGATGACTTGCATCACTGGCCCTCTTCTCCTAAGACTTTTTCTCGAAACACTCACCTCTCTTCGAATTCTCATCCTTTGACTGTTCAGGTCCTAACATGCCATAAGAACTTTCATTCATCTAGCTTTTTCCCTCGAACTGCTCGCCTCTGGAATTTTCTCCCTCATAGCTGTTTTTCTGCAAAGTATGATCTACAATCTTTTAAAGCAGTTTTTACTTTATGGGTGCTCAGTTATTTAACAATCCTCCTCTTCAAATTAGGAAATCAAATAGTTTCGAATTAGGAGTAGAAGAATATTATAAAAATCTTTAGTTTATTTTCATTTCATTTCATTTTTATATTAGTTTCTATCACTTCCAAATTTGGTATTCTTTGAGTATTTGGTATAGTGTCGTGCCTTACGTCTTCCCCATTTTCGCTTAACATATATGTTTTATACAGTCAGGTCCAGTTATTGGCATAAATTCCCCCTTTCCATGCTAGATTAAGTGTTTTAAATACAGTTTTCATAGTGCTATCTCGTTTTATAGGCAACAACATTTTCCAAGCTTTTTTTTTCCTTTCTGGTTGGTAATATATTTTAACTTTTAAAATTGTTTATAGTGTTTATAGTGTTTATAGTGTGACATTCCCTGCTTTTAATTTGATTAATGGCTGCAGTTCTAAACCACATATTTTTGTCGGCTTTCTTATTTCAATTTAAAATTGCTAGTCTACAGCTTAGTCGTAAGTTTTCTTATTGGTCTTCCAAACATCAGTATCCATGCATTTGTTTTAATAATATTTTTCATTACCAATAAAAGGTTTTCATCTATATATTAATAGCCGATTCTCCGTCTGTCTGTCTGTTTGTTTGTTCGTTTGTTTGTAAGTCACGCAAAATGGTAGATTGAGTTGTGAGCGAAATTATTTTTTTTTTGTGTGCGACGTGAGTTCGAAGCATATACATTGCAACCCCACTCGAGCGTGACTTTTTTTGGCTGATGAACTAATAGGAATAACGTTTCGTTTTTATTATTATTGTTAGTTTTATACTCCACGTTGACTTGGCTTTGAAAACAATACATCAACTAAATACAAAGAAACTAACTGATTAAACATTTTGGACAAAAAGCAGCAGTGGCAGAACGTGGCAACATGTTTCGTTTGCCAGTGTATCCTAACGTATCCTTGACTGTCTGAGACGGGTAAACTTTTTTTCGAGCAATCAAAATGTTTAAAAACCGATTGGTAAAAAATATCATGTAACGAAATATTTTTTTGCTTTTCTTTTAATAATTAAATTTCTTATTTTAATTGTTATAGTAGTAGGCGAGAGTAATTTCACCCACACCCTCGATGTTCATAATTTTATCGAGAATTTACTATATTTTTAACGGTGAAAATAAGGGATTTCCCTACATAAAGTTTAGTTAATAAATATTAGGGGTTTTCCCTAATATTATTATAACCACAAACTACTCTGAAATGTAAACATGTCAAAGGGGATTTCCCGATTGTAGTAAAAGCAGTTTGTAGCAGTTTAAACTTTATAACATAAATGAGTAATACTTTATTCCTTCGCTAAAATCGTCGACGCCGTTGTTTTTCAACCATTCTAAAACGTCGATGTGTCCTTTGTCACACGCATACTTTACTCCTTTACTAAAATCGTCGACGCCGTTGTTTTTCAACCATTCTAAAACGTTGATACGTCCGCTATTACACGCATTCGATACTCCTTCGCTAAAATCATCGACGCCGTTATCTCTCAACCATTCTAAAACGTCGATCCGTCCGCTATTACACGCATACTTTACTCCTTCGCTAAAATCATCGACGCCGTTATCTCTCAACCATTCTAAAACCTTCATCCGTCCGTAATAACAGATCTCTTTTACTCCTTCGCTAAAATCGTCGACGCCGTTGTTTTTCAACCATTCCAACATGTCGATCCGTTCGTTCAGATTTGCACCGTATATCCCTTCACTAAAATCAACAACACCGTTATCTTTCAACCATTCTAAAACATCAATGTGACCGTTACAACTCGCACCGTTTACACCGTCCTTATAATCAACAACACCGTTATTTTTTAACCATTCTAAAACATCGATATGTCCGTTACAACTCGCACCGTATACTCCTTTCTTAAAATTATTCACACCGTTATCTCTCAACCATTCTAAAATGTCAATCCGACCATTAGAACTCGCACCGCGTACTCCTCTCTTAAAATTAATTACGCCGTTATCTCTCAACCTATCTAAAACATCAATGTGACCGTTACAACTCGCACCGTTTACACCGTCCTTAAAATCAACAACACCGTTATCTTTCAACCATTCTAAAACATCGATGTGTCCTTTGTCACACGCATACTTTACTCCCTCGCTAAAATCGTCGATGCTGTTATTTTTCAACCATTCTAAAACATCGATGTACTTTATGATCGGTGTAGATTGAAATTTGTTTTGTTCGATTGTTTGTTCAAAAGTTTCAACTGTTGGAAATTCCATTGTTTCTTTGTGTCTATATACTTGCGATTATATCTCTTTATATATCTTTATATCAGTTTCAAATATAAATTTTTTTTCTCAAATTGACTAGCACATAACCACACATACTAGTAACCATTTTCGGTTATGGACTTTTTCAGGTTTTGAAATTCTACCATCAAACTTTTTTGAAATTGATTTTGGGTTTCAGTCTCCATCTTTCTATCTGTAGAACTGAGTCCTTCTAAAGCTTTGTAATATGTTCCCTGCAAAACCTGGAATTCTTTGTAATTGATCCTCCCATCATTCAATGCCTGTGAGATACTTGTATCGAAGACAGAAATTGAGGATGTAACAATATCATATAATTTTATCACTTTTTCTACTTTCTTTTGATATCTTTTGATGACAGCTGTGGTAAGTCCGGTACAGATAGAGCCGGCTAGGGCTACACCACCTAATCCTGCAGAAATAGGCATTCCAATAATAGTAGCCCCTGTTGCAATTGAACCGATGCCAGAGCCAATGGTTATAGCGCTTGAGCTAGCATTTAGTAGCATCGATCGTTCTATCGCCTTGTTGTATCTCTTGAGCTTGATGCTAAACTTGTTCTTAAGTTTTATCAACTCTTCAAATTCTGAATTTATTACGCTTGCGTTAAACTTTTCCTGCTCATTCAAATCCTCAGGAGCAGTGGGTAGTTTTGGATAAATTTTAAAACTCATATTTAGAGAGAGATTATGTTATATAATAATAAATAAGAAATTATCCTCTAAATAAATAAATAAAATGGCAGACATTGACATAGATCCTTTTGGAGAACATGGGATGACGACAGATGAAACAACCGATGAGACGTTTCCTCTCATACCAACTTCAGGTGATCGTACGGGTGTACAGATACATACATCAGGTGAACGAGAAACATCATTTGGAGATCTCAGTCAGAAAACTAGAGTTTTAAGCAGTTATGTTGATGATCTATACCGAAGATTATCAGAAAGGCTCCAGCAATACCCTAAATCACGTACCGATCTGTTTGAATTCAGAGATGGTGAATTCAGAGATAGTGAATTATACTACAAAGACAGAAGCAAACCATTGACGAGCAAAAAAATACTAAGGGCTACCGGTGTTATAGCTGGAATATTGGGTAAGGAGGGGTTACGTGATTTAGGGTTTGATATACCTATTGGCAAAATAACAGCACGACAAGCAGTTATGTTAAACAAAATACAAGAAGAACTCCCTTCATCATCTAAAATCACAAAATCGAGTGATGTAGAGCTTGAGGAGATTACGGGGAACATTGCAAACAGTACAGAAGATCTAATCTCAATGCTTAGACAACAATCGGTCGATCATGAAACAACTCAGACCGGTGATCTATTTGAATATCCTGTGCGGGAGTTGTTAGGATTGGATAAGGCGCTGAGAAACATACGAGGAGGTCTTCAGGAAGAGGTCGCGAAAAAGGTTCGAATAGAACAGCGTATCGATCGAGAGAAAAACAAGTTGGAAGAGATGGAAAATGATGCGACATACACGGACGAACAACGAAAAGAGGTTGAAAAGAGAATGGAGGGATTACGTGAAGAGTTGAAAGCTAGGAAAGAGAACATTAATATTCTCAAAGGTAAACTAAACAGTCAAGTTACGAGCATCAAAGAAACCATTGCTAAAGTCCTCGACAAAGATACCTCATTGGGTGAAAGGATACGAACACTATTCCGCAAACAAGGTATCACAATCGTTAGCATTCTGACGGCGTTTGGTATGGCTATCGGTGTTCTTGTGGAAGCTTTGTTACCATCTGGAGATGGAAGTTCAGTAAGTCACTCACAAAATCCTGATGATAAAAAGGACGGTGGAAAGGAATGGATAAAAAATAAACTCAAAGCGTTAGCATCACTTCTAGGGAGATTGGCGTCTAAAGCGGCAGAGGCTTTACCGGGAATAATTGGGTCTATCGTATCGTGGATACTCACTAGAGCAAAAGAAGTTGTAGGTTGGTTGAGTCAAAATTTATGGGCTCTGATTGTAGGGGTTGGATGGATGATTTATACGTACCTCGTGACTAGACGGTAACCATCTGAGTGTATATATGTTACATGTATCGTGTAACATAATTTTTGTACTCAAATTGAATATACGAAAAAGAATGGATACATTTTATCTTTCAAAATACCACACAATTCCACCAATTCCGAGCATACTCAGAGCTATAAACGCCAGCTCTCTTTCGTGTTGATCATCACTCGGTGTATAAAAGTCGCTCAATACAGGCTGCCGTGGTAGCGGTTCGAGATGATTAGGAAACACCCTATTGTACTCTCTCATCGCATCATTTAGTTCTACGAATTTAGTCTCAGCCTTCTTTTCGAGCATAAGTTGTTTATTGATGAAATCGATCCTTTCTTGTCGTTTTTGCTGCCATTCGATCTGTGCTTTTTGTAATTTTTCTATGGCCAGATCATGACGTTTTCTTTCCCTATCGATTCTGTCTTTGGATAAACTTGAAAACAGATAGCTAGATCCCGTGAAAGCTAGCGCATTTGCCAAAGCTCCACCTAACATCATTGCGATAGCCATATTTAGATATTAATATTATCAGGCAAAATCTTTTGCTTAATTAAGTATTCTCGAGTTATTTCACTAGCGGCGATAATAGCAACTAGTTTTCCCGTATCTTCCAAGTCGAACTTTTGAATAGAGGGTGGTGTCATTTTTAACACCTTTTTCCCTAGCATAGAATAGCCGATAGCGAAAACGCAGACGACTGATGCGTGATATAAATCGTTGACGATACTTTTCTTGTCCATGTTTGTTACATATACGTTTTTTTCTTTTTATTCCATTTCATGTTTATCAATTGGTATTTTAGATTTTTGTAGAATGGGGGTGGGTGGTGACCCACGTGGTAATATTTGCTCTTTCTTTTTATAGACAAAATAAGCAAATCCACCAACTAAACCGAGAGCTATTATTCCACCATAGGTGTAGTTCATCGGTTGTTCATTTGGTTTGGTGGGAGAGTCCACTTCTTTTTGAGGTGACACGTGTTTTAATTCTTCTCGTTTTTTACGGTTGTATTCTGCCAACCTCTTACCTGCTTCAACCTTTTTGGGGTTCTTCGTTGTCACTTGAATGGGAGTCTGTTCTTCTGACATTTTTATTATCTGCTGTATTTATATAATCATCGGATTTTTTTAAACTTCTTTCATTGATATAATGCCTACCGCTAATAAGTCCAGCACTGAGTGGTGCTAATAATGAGCCGAATTTATAATATAAGTCACACGTAAATCTTTGAAGGGCAGAATTTAAGAAGGGGTCATTTTCCAGGTCATTGCTCAACGCTTCTTGATTGTTTATTCCTAACATTGTACAAAACCCCATCGAGTAAATGCGTATGAGTGATTTCCCCAAGGATTTTACCATTTGACCTGATAGTTTAGCCTCGTAGATACTAAAAAGTTTTTCTACCTCTTCATCTTTGAGTTTGTTAATTTGCTCTTCGGTGTACATTTTCCCTAAGTATAGCTTGCTATTACCGGTTAAGACACACTCGAGCAATTTTTGTCTTTTACCATCTGGAGGTGGTGGGGATTCACCTGGAATATCATAGCTGATTAAATTACCGATCGTTGTTTCCGCCATTTTTATTAGAGAGAGGTATTTTTTTAACACAAAATAAAAGTAAAATAGCGAGATCAGCAGTATGCTTAATAACACGAAGTTGACATATTCTATCATTTTGTTGTGTTTGTTATAATTTTCTTATACTCTCTTATAATTTTGTTGTAATTTGTTGTATAAGAGTTTGCTGTCTTCTTATAATTTTGTTGAAATTTGCTGTATAAGAGTTTGCTGTCTTCTTATAATTTTGTTGAAATTTGCTGTATAAGAGTTTGCTGTCTTCTTATAGCTTTGTTGGAATTTGCTATACAGCACTGCTATAGCACTCTTATAACAGTCTTGCAAGTCTTATACTTTTGTTACAAGAGTCATGTAACAAATAACGTCAACCTGTTCAACAAATCGCATACGTTCTTGGGTGTTCCATTCTCATAACTAGGCACGCGTGTTTCCCTGCTTTCAACTTTTCCTTGACATCTTTCAATTCTTCTTGCGAATCAATGACATCATTCTCTTCATGAATAGTGGCTAGATCGTTTCTATCTTTTGGATACCACACATATAACATTTTAGCTTGCCGTCGTAAATTTTTAGGTATAGCCGTGTATGATTGTGTAAGTAACCATAGCGAATGATTTCGATGTCTACCACTAATTGCCAACTCGAGCAAAGGCTGTCTCTTTTTGTCCAATTTTTCATCAGCTATTATATCATCAATCAGAAATAAGGTTTTATATCCAGCACAGAAAAAGTCCATTTTCTTAATATATTCATACAAAGATCCTTCCGGCTCAATTAAAATCACATAGCTGTCATTCCAGAACCACTTTCGATCTCTGTAAGTCTGATTCCACCTTAAGGTGGGACATATAATCACGATGAAATCAAAGTGATCAAAGTATTCATTTTCTAATAATTTTACAACACGATCCGTTTTACCGCACGATGTTGGTCCAACGAATAATGCTGTGTGAGGCTCTTTCATGTAAAGTGTGTTCATTTTACTAATATAATGTAGACATAAATTGACCGTTTTGTATGTTTAATTGAGCATCCATTATTAGATATATATATGCGTTTAAGTTTCCTGCAGTTTCAGCGGTCTTTTCAATCTGTAAAGTGATGCCTTCACTCGCATTTTCAATCCTTCGACCGGTCCCATGCAAGGCATTCTCATCAATTGTTCTGAAATCTAACCATAGAGCATACTTGTTTGTCAAGTAATCAGCGACTTTTACATCATGTAATCCCAAGCGCTCTAGGTTTTCGCCGACGCTATTATCTTTTGGTTTTCCTTCAGCAAAATACTTGCAAATCTCATTGTATTGTTCAAACGGCTGCATCCCTTGAGCAAAAAGTTGGTTAGGCTTACCCACAACGATGACTGATACCTTTTTGATCTTTGGATTGTAGAATTTACAGGTTTCTCGTTTGTAGGATTTTTCTTTTTCAAATAGAACTAAAATACCCTTCAAAGATTTGGCAGGTGTGTTGAATGACCAATTCCACGTTGTGTCTGACTTGTTTACTCTAATTTGTCTGTGCCGCAAAATCCTATCATAGAGCAAAGCCATGTTTTGATATTCAGAAGCGATTTGTCTAGCCAACGTGGGTTGTGTCACAAGCTCATATTCAAGTGAGATGTTAGATATTTTGTATTTACCATCTGGGTTACGTTTTTGACCTGCGGCAGTATCTGGAGGGTCAGAATAAATAACTCGGTTATAGTCGTTAAATGTGATCTCGTAGCAAAGCCTATTACCTAAACCTGCTTGATAATATGGAATAGTACTATCTAGCATCTCAAAGTCGAGTGGAATGACAAACTTGTTTTTATAGGTGTCAGCAATGGCCTTGTCTTCTGCATCAGAGGTGTCTTTATCTGAAGCACCAATCTTTAATTTCATACAATTCTCTGTACACCCATCGTCGATGATGATACCCTGTCTTATCGCGTTTGTCTTTTCAAACTTGGTTAACCATAAATCTCTGTAACACCCAAAAAGATCAAAGTCATCGATACTCAATATCTCGTTACCTTCGAACTTGACAGCCAACTTTTTAACGATAGCTCTCCCAATGTTACTGACCAATGTTCTTTTTGAGTCAGCTTTCGATTCAAGTTCAATATCAAAACTTAGATTAGTTGTTCCTGGAATAATAACATCATCGCTTCCTAAATTTGGAAACCTAACCAATAATAGCTGATTTTGATCAATCTCACTTGGATTGTGTGTGACAATTACTTTTTGACGAGAGCCTTTTACACCGCGGGCAGTTCTAAGTGAATGTTCTGGATTTAACCTCTTTCCATACTCCATTATTAATTATGATATATAATTAATTATTACTTTTTATCTCGGTTTAGCGAATGTACAAAACAACGGTTCTTTCCAGGTCTTCTTTTAGCATATTGCCATGTTGATCTGTGAGTTTCAACGTGAGTGACTGAAATACACCATTTTTTAATTCTTTGTACTGAGGGTTTTTAGGCTCAACATGTGTGAAGTCACTATATTCAGCCATGTGATAGGTTAGTAAAATATCACTTAGCTTTCCATTCTCAAGATTTTGAGTGTTGTCAAGTTCAGAGAGATGCAAATTAATTTTGGTTATTTTAGCGAGCTTATTTGTTTTGATTATTCGAGGGTCTTTGTCTAATGAGGTAAGTTTTACATCACCTGCTAAAAAGGCGCCTGCTAAAATGGCATTCAATTCCCTGCTCGTGAATGTTCCTTGAGGTACCAACTTTTCAGCTTTCCCATCAGCAGACAGTTTCAGTTTCAACTCTGTGGTTATTTCATACGTAACATTGTCTGCAAACATATCAAGCAATGCAATTTCTTTTGAGCCATCCATATTTTGAATGAGGTAAGACAGATATATGGTCATCTCACCTTTTGCGACATTTACTGTGATATACATTTCTTGTATTAGAGAATAGAGGATTATATTTTTAAATAATGCAGAACATTTTTAAATATAATCCTAATGCGCTTTATAAACCAAATGGAGGACAATACCTTCAGATATTGAATTCTAAAGATTTATACAAACAAACAATTATTGTCTCTGAAAATGGTTCTTTTCCTGCGAGCTTTCCCAATATTTTTACTAATTACGAAATGGATGAAAATGAAAAACGCATGAAAATTTGGCAGGAACAACCATTTAAATTATGGCAAACCCAACTCAATTTTGTCACTTGGTGTGCTTCAAGTGCTTGTGGGGTCAGTTCTGAACATCTGAAAGAAGGTCGCTCTACTCCTATGATTAGAGCAGTATATCGTTTTCACGTCTATTATCATATTAGACGAATCATTAAGCGTCTGCAGACACCTCTACCTTTTGAAGATAGTTTCAACCAATACGATAATCCTTATAACAAAGAAGAGTTTTTAAAAATCTGTAGTGAATATGGTGTCGATTCTGATCCTAAAAGATACAAAGGGCAATACTTTTACAGCTCGTATCAAAAAAGACGTGGAGACTATCCAACGCCAGGTCTGAGTTATTTCACAGACGACTCAATGACACGATGGATTATAGAAAAATCTAAAGGCTTTACAAAAACAGGTCTTGTAAAGATTTCAGAGAGTGTTAGAGCATATGCTTATCTTGTTCTTAGTTCGCAAGCCTCAGCTCGTTCTTCTATTTTAGGTAATAATTCAAGCTCTTTGACAGCTCAAAGAGTTTTTATGAACAACTTTGAAGACATTGTTAACCGCAGAGTTGATATTCAAGATGACATTAAACGTTATCAAGATACTTTAAATTACGCTTCAAGCAAAGTTGATTATTCTGTTGGACAAGGTATTTACATGTTACCTAGTGACATGAATCTAAACATCAAGTCGGGAGTGTCTGGTTATAATAATAAAATTCTCATATCTAATGACAACTTGAGCCTCGGAAGAAACAAAATGATTAATGTTATGCAAGAGCATCATATTTCACCCAAAGTGACTAGCTCTCCAACACAAACAAAAAATAAAAGTTCACAAAAGGAAGTTCACAAAAGAGTAGTGAGTCAAACAGATTCACTCCCATCTCACGAAGAAGAGAAAATAGCTTTGGTTTTAGCGATTACCGCGATGTTTAGTATATGGTATGTATTTCACTGATCAGCGCATGTAGTTTGCAATTATAGTCGGCATTGTGGATACATGCTAACACTTCTAAGCCCTGGCGTTTGTTGAATTTCGATCGAAATGACGGTAACCTGAATATCTCTATGGACCAGAGAAACCTGACAGTGATAAATCACCCAGACGCAATGCTAACCATTCCGCGATATATTCAACACAACTGCGGGGAAGTGCGCACTCATGCAAGTTTTACAACCAGAACATGAGAGATCTACAACCGCCGAAGTATATATACTTCCTCTCAGACGAACTGCGTGGGGTTCGAACACACGACCTTGTTGTTACAAGTTAGCGTTCTTATCCACTAGACTACGCTGATCTGTATGTTATATGTATTGTTAGCTCATTTATGTTATAAAAATGAAACTACTACAAACTGCTTTTTACTACATTTTTATGAGATATTTAATTGTTTACATTTATGAGTAATTTGTGGTTATATAATAATAATTAAAACTGCTTACGTGTTGTTATTTGTTATGTAATCAAAATAAAAAAATGCTATATAGTCATAACAAAAAAGCTGTTTTGAACATAAAAAGATGGTTGCCGTCAAATCGAAGAAAATTATAGTGTTCCGAGAAACACCACAAGCAGACACTGAGGTCTAAATGAATGATATAAAACCCAAGAGCGGAATAATTTGAAATTGTGGTGAACAGGCGACAGAGTCTGCTGGAAAGGGAAGGTCTAGTGGAGCGGCTAGATTGGAACTGGATGGTGCCGTCCGCTCCCGGTATTCACCACAAAATGTGCGAAAAGTTGTCGGGAAAAACAATGTGACTAGATGTAATATACTCGAACAGATCATGAACGGCCATTGCGTGCGTAGTAGTCGGAGTTCGTAAGTAGTCACACAAATAGTCTAAGATCTAGGGGTAGAGCTCAGAGCTGGTGGATTGGAGAAGCCAGGGTGGAGTGCCGGTTAGATCGAAGACAATGAATTAAAAACCCTCTAGGGTATCACAACAACAACAACAACAACAAAAACCCTAGGGGGTTCTCCTAAGGGAGTTTTGTTTTCAATAATAATAATAATATTAGGGAAAACCCCTAATATTTAAATATTTATAATTTTTTATTTATTCTCAATACAGGTTCTAAAATTATACCGATATTCTCTATTCTCTTTTGAAAACGTATTCTATCGATAGCGAACCTCATCCAGTTACCTTTACGAGATTTTCTATATGCATGATCCCAAGCGATCATATAATGAACGTTTGTCAATTCATCATCGTTTTTAAAAGTAACCTTTTTTCTTTTTTTTACTCGAAGACATAACAATCTCTTTACAGCAGTTTTGATGATATTTAGACGAGTTAAATTTAAAATCTCCGATATATTCTGAAAATGTAATATCGATATCGTCATCTTCGTTGTATGAATATTTATCTTCTACCAAATCGGAGCAAAGAAATGTTATTGACCAAGAACAACTAAATCTATTCTCTAACATATCTTTTATAATTAAACCGCTATTACAAATAACGTCCTCGTCTTTATAATCCATATCCGTAATTTCGTATTTATTAATCATACAAAATTATATTTAAAACTGCTTACGTGTTGTTATTTGAGAATTTTGTTATGTAATAGAAACTTACCACGTACACACAAAAGAAAACTGATATAAAACATATGATCACAAGTATATATATAGACAATGGAATTCCCAACAGTTGAAACATTCGAACAAATAATCGAACAATCTACAACGATCATAAAGTGGAGGGATCTACCTCAAAACGTGATTTATCATGTTAAATTTGTTTCTACAAAGGCTATGTATGCAGAGGTGCAAGATGGAACAGGAAATTTATATAAGGTGTGGTTGCCTGAAAGACTTTCCATTGAATTAAATGATTATGGTTGGGGTAGTAGAGAAGCCTTTGTCAGACCGAAAGGTCTCAAACAATCTCAAAAGAATCCAGAAAGACAATTCTTTGATTATGACATTATATGGCGCTAGATAAAATCTCGTCGACTCATCTTTACTTGTTTCTAGTAAAGATACTTTTGTACGATTCACCAACCTTGCACATAATCAGGAGGTAGCTCCGTATCTTCAGGTATCAACATCAACTCTTCTTTCACAAAAGATCGTTCAGGTCCATCTTGAAGGTAATACATTACACGGTTACCTGGTTGATCTATCACCTCACTCAATCCATAAGTCTTCTTTGACCATATTCTATCTGTTGCTCTTTTTCGATGGTCGTCGTGCTCAGAATTGAGCCGAGACAACATGGCGGAAAGACGTGTAACACGATCTAAGAACAAAAAGTTTAATCAACTCGCAGAAAATGCTTCAAAAGATTGTGAAGAGAGGCTGACTTTCATACCAAATAAGTTAGATAATATATCGCTATTGGATTCAACAGAACTGGAAATCAAGTTGAATGAAAATATGTTTTTACAGTTGGATAAAGATGTCGACAGTAAGTTAGAATCAGTTAAGACCGATATATTGGCATACTTTAAAAATGAAATGACATTATTTAAAGAATGTTGTGTTAAGCAAGATCACATGATAACTGAAGCACAAAATGAAAATAAATTTCTAAGGGAACAGTTAAAAGAGTTGACGAATTTGCTGGATGTTATAGTTTCCCTGATTAAGCGTCAAGATTTTCACAATAACAAAATCTCTCACACAGAAAACACATCGCTTGTTAACAATATCGAAGCTACATGCGTTAATCATCAACACAAAGAACCGATTAGTAACAACACATCAATTAGTGATGACAATGTACTCATAAATTCGACAAGACAATTGAGTATTGATAAACAGTTGAAAGACATTAGAGAGTCATATAATAAAAAATACCAGAAGCACAAAATACTTCAACATGAATCATTAAAAAAACGTTTAGAGAGACTAGCAAACTACCCCATTGATGAAAGCTCGTTAGAAAGCAATAAAACGAACTCATTGAACAATCGAACTATCTCAAAGAAACCCGTTACTTATGTCCTTGGAGATAGTATGCTGAAACATGTTAATGGTTGGAAAATCAGTGAGAAATTGAATAACACCCAGAAAGTTATAGTGAAGTCTTTTTCTGGAGCTAAAATATCGTGCATGGAACAATACGTGAAACCAACGCTTAGAGAAAAGCCTGACTATTTAATACTCCATTGTGGAACTAATAATTTATGTCAAAATGAAGGACCGATCGGAACAGCCAAATCAATTATTGATCTCGCTATTGCATGTTCTTCGGATCACACCACCGTAAAAGTGTCTTCGATTGTACCAAGAGGCGATCATTTATCGAAAAAGGCTAGAGAAGTCAACAAAGTCGTACAGAAGTTATGCAAAGACCGAAATATCTGTTTTATTAGTCACGAAAATGTGAACCCTCCAATGCATCTGAATGGAAGTAAGCTACATACTAACAAAAAAGGTACAAAACTTCTTCTCAGAAATTTTTTACGTTCTATTGAAAAGCAATGCTGACAAGCTGAACAGCAGGTAGATTTTTCCCTAGATGAAATAATCCCTTCTGATTCGGACTGTCAGGCAGATATGTGCACAAATACTGATCCAAACGATTCCAACCCTGCGAAATCCACTTCAAAAGAGGTCTTAATAAACGAAAACGAGAATATGTCTAATGATGAGACTGACATTTATAAAACTCTTCAAAATTTTCGAATTAAACATCTTAATAGGGTTATTATTGGTCAACTCAATATCAACTCGTTAAGAAACAAATTTGAACAGCTCTCATCAATAATAAATGAAAATTTAGACATACTCTTGATCTCTGAAACTAAACTCGACAGTAGTTTTCCGGAAAATCAGTTTCATATGAGAGGTTTTAGTAAGCCTTTCAGATTAGACAGAGACGCGAGTGGAGGGGGCCTGCTTTTATATGTCCGTGAGGATATTCCCTGCAAACTCTTGAAATGCAAATTTCAAGAATCAGCTGAATATCTACTTGTTGAAATAAACCTACGTAAAAAGAAGTGGCTTCTTTGCTGTTCGTATAACCCAAAACGATCTTTGATTGAGAGTCATCTTAAGGTTCTCGCAGATGAATTGGACCTAAATTCTGGAAGCTATGATAATATCCTCCTTTTCGGAGACTTTAATGCCGAAACCTCTCTCCCTGTTTTTGGCGAATTTAACCAACTGTATGCTTTGCATAACATTGTAAAGGACAAAACATGCTTTAAAAATCCAGATAATCCATCATGTATTGACCTATTTGTTACAAACAGTCCACTGAGTTTTCAGGACACACATACGGTAGAAACGGGCCTTTCAGATTTCCATAAGCTAGTCCTAACGGTTCTGAAAACGCATTTTACCAAATGTGGTTCGAATAAAGTCTATTACAGAAACCATAAAAATTACTGTAATGAAAAATTTCGATGGGAGTTAATGGGAAAACTTGATATCAAAGACTTTCTTGGCACAGACATGGAGAAAACCGTTGAAAAGGTTTTAAATGTTTTGGACAATCATGCCCCTAGAAAATGCAAATACGTACGAGGTAATAATGCTCCTTTCATGAACAAACAAATGAAAAAAGCTATTATGAATAGGTCGAGACTAAAAAATAGATACCTTAGATGCAAGACTGATCTAAGCTGGGTTCAATACAAGAAACAGCGCAATAAGTGCGTCAATGTTCTCAGGAAAACGAAACGGGACTACTATAATAATATTAATATAAAAAGTATAACAGACACTAAAAAATTTTGGAAAACCATTAAACCTCTTTTTTCGGATAAAGCTCTGATAAAAGAAAACTTTACACTTGTGGAAAATGGTGAGATTGTGCGCAATGAAAGAGATGTTGCCAATAAATTTAATGTTTATTTTACAAGTATCGTGCCTAATCTAGGAATTTCTTTGAATGAAAAGCTTCTTACAGAGGATTGCGAAGGAGCCCATGACGAAATTTCTAAAATTATTTCAAAATACCAAAACCACCCTAGCATAAAGAAAATAAAAGAATTTCATTCAACGGGCGAAACGTTTTCTTTCAAACATACTTCCTTAGAGAAAATTCGAAAAGCAATAGAGAGGTTAGATCCACAAAAGGCTTCACAGGATTCTGATATACCTACAAAACTGATAAAAGAAAACTGTGATATTTTTGATAGTGTCTTGTTAAACAGTGTCAATTTTATGTATGATATGTGTAATTTTCCACCCAGACTAAAACCTAGTAATGTCACTCCTGCTTTCAAAAAAGGTGACAGATCAAATGTTCAAAATTATCGACCTGTGAGCATTTTGCCTAATTTATCGAAGATACACGAGGGGAGCATGCACAAACAACTTGAAGATTATTTCAATTTGCTTTTCTCGAAATATCAATGTGGGTTCAGAAAAGGCTTTAATACTCAGCATTGTTTATTAGCAATGCTTGAAAAATGTAAGAAAAGCCTTGATAATAAGGGACATTACGCAGCCCTACTAACAGATTTATCCAAAGCTTTTGACGTGTTAAATCACGATTTGTTAATCGCAAAGCTTCATGCCTATGGATGTGACACTAAATCATTGAAACTATTGCGTAGTTACCTTAAGGGAAGAAAACAAAGAGTGAAAATAAACTTCGCTTACAGTGATTGGATAGAGGTAGAAAGCGGAGTACCACAAGGATCAATTTTAGGTCCTCTCCTTTTCAATATTTTTCTTGCAGATTTGTTTCTTTTCACTGATAAGGTAGACATAGCAAGCTACGCTGACGACAATACACCATATATTTGCGGTAAAAATGACACAGATATTTTTCAAAAGTTAGAAAAAGCAGCTGATGTCATATCCCAGTGGTGTTTAGATAATGGCATGAAATTTAACTCTGATAAATGCAGCTTTTTATCAAACGCAAATGAAGATGCGTTTCTTCTTGTTAAAGACAGCTTGATTCGTAACAGTGATTCTCAAAAGTTATTGGGAGTCACAATCGACAAAAAGTTAACTTTTGAGAAACATGTTTCTAATCTTTGTGATGCAGCTTCACGGAAATTACACGCACTTAGTAGAGTTGCTCCCTATATGGACCTTGAGAAAAAGCAATTACTCATGACCTCGTACGTTTCTTCCCAGTTCAGCTACTGCCCCTTGATTTGGATGAATCACAGCAGAGGTCTAAATAACCGAATTAATAGGATCCAAGAAAGGTCATTGAGGATTATCTATAATGATTTTGAAACTAATTTTCAAGAACTGTTGCAAAGAAATAATTCTGTAACAATACATCATAAAAACCTTCAATTTTTAGCTACTGAAGTGTACAAGGCTAAAAAAGGCCTTTCTCCTGAAATCGTTACAGAGATTTTTGACTTTCGTGTTCCCACTTACGAGTTAAGAGGAACCCGCGAGAATAATAACATTAATCCAAAAACTGTTCAGTGGGGAACAGAAACCGTATCATACTTAGCCCCTAAAATATGGTCTTTAGTGCCATTAGAAATACAGGAAGCCTCTAGTATCAATGAATTTAAGCAGAAAATCAAAAATTGGGTACCGACAAACTGTCCCTGTAGGTTATGCAAAACATACATCCAAAACGTGGGATATGTCTAGCTTCAGAAACCTTTCCATGTGGTCTAATATCTGCCTGCTGTTTTTATTAATATTTATTGTTGTATATATTTTAAGTATTGTGTATTTTAATCATTATTATTCATTATTATTATTTTTATTGCTATTTTAACCGACTGTTGACTTCAATTAGCATTATTGCTATTTTATTTTCTAAGAAGTTTATTTTAGTTTTATTGTATATATACCACTTTTGTCAACATTAAAGAAAGAATAAATAAATAAATAAATAAATTCACCCGGTTGCAATAGATATCTATACAAACCATCTTGAGGTAATTTTTCTTCGGGTGGATAGCTCTCTCGTTTAGCGAGAGTTACCTCTTTCAATTTGATGGCATCTTTCGGTTTCATATCGATCATCCGAGTCTTCGTGTCGTTTAATCTATCCATAAGTTTATACAAATATTTGACCCACGTAGATGATACCTTTTCCGAATCGTTCAGTTCTTGAGCATCTTGTATTTTGAATAAATTTTCGGCAAGTATCTTGTTCAACGCCTCAACAAAAGCTGTATGGGTATGCTTATATTTAGTAGTTACTCTTTTAATTTCGACGTTATTCTTCTCCAACAGCTTTGTCACATCGGCTTTGAATTCTGAACCGTTATCACATTGAAATACTTTTGGGTAGTTTAAGGGTCCAACTCTATAGATATCTCTTATCATATCGGCAACTTCTTTGGCTTTCTTAGTCTTCAAAGGTCGGGCTACTTTGTAACGTGAAGCAACATCGATACCGGATAAGATGTACTTGTATTTATTACCATATAGCATATCACTAGGCATGTACAATATATCAAATTGATGAATCTCATTCGGTTTAGTCACCTCATAATGTGAACGTTCAACATGTTTCGGTGCGGGTAAATGTACTTGCCACAAAGCTTGTTTTGATAGCCACTTCTTAATTTCCTTCGGTTTGAAGCCGAATCCTTTTAGATTGCGAGCAGCCTTTTGTCGTTTCCACAAGTTTTGAGGTTGATAATAAATCTCTTGAAGTTTAGTGTCTGACATTTTATTTATAAACAACGTTTATTTTAGCTCATTTTTTTTTTTTTTTAACAAAAATGACACGAGAAAAGTGACTTAAACGTTGTTTATTATCTTTATATAAAGCATAAACATAAACATGACCGACAAAACAGAATCAGATTACAAGTCAATGACTCGTGACGCTTTACGAAAATTATGTGCGTCACGAAAAATAAAATATGCTAACCTAATGAACAAAGCTAAATTACTCGAGGTGCTTGAGAAAAATGATGAGGATCCATCTTATATTCTCGATCCTGATACGAAACAAACGGTTAATAAATACTGTTTAAACTGGATAAAAAATAACAGAGAAAAATATCTCAGCTCTCAAAAACGTTATAACGCTAAGAGAGAGAAGAGAGTTTACAAAAAATAAATAAATTGACCTCGCTTTTGTTACTTAATCAACGAGTAACAAAAATAGAACACAAAGGTTACGAATCTTTTGGATGAAAAATTGGAAAATGATAATTGAAAATTTTAAAAAGTGATTTAAAAAAGATATAATCGTGATATATATATTACAACATGACTACTAGAAAAACTGTTGTTGAATTAAAAGCTCTCGCTAGAGAACGCGGTTTACATGGCTACTCAAAACTCAGAAAAGCTGAGTTGATCGAATTATTAGCAAACCCACCTATCCGACCTGTTCCACCACCAAGACCTGTTCCATTTATTCCTACCCAACAAGATATGGATATCTTTGAACAGCGAGAAATGTCGAAAAATAGACCTGTTGTGAAAAGTAAGTTGGATGAATGGAGAGATTGGTTGGTAAATCATGTACCTAAACCTATTAAGGAGAAAACTAGTAAAGCTTTCAAAACTTTGAAAGATAAGGTTCTCAATCTGTATAAAAAGGTTAGAAAAGAGAGAGATGAGGATGATGATGTTGTTCGAGAATTAGATCAACGACCACAAATCAACTTGATTGAAACCCATCCAAGAATGAACAGGTATGAGGTTACCGGTAATTTGAATTCAGAACTATCAAATATAATTTTCAATCGAATCAGAGAAGATATCGAAATGCGTTCGAGGATTGTTTATAGTTTTACCGCTAAAATTTATCGAGGAAATGGGGAACTTGTAAAGTATGAAAAGACACTTCCTGGAGAAGGTACTTATACGAGTTTATCCGCAATCGAGGAGTATATCAAACGATGTGAGTTAAGACGATTAGATTTGGACGATGGTGGTGTTTGGTCTAAGGCGTATCTACCAGCGGCCGAGGTTTTCGATAGTCTGGGTGTCTATCAGGGACGTGTCGAATTTACTAGAATTATCATAAAAGTCATACACAGTAATGAACCGCTCATGGGTTGTGGTCCTCTCCCTGATTGGCTTCGTAAGAAGAAATGTATTCACGCTATTGATGATAAAAAGGACAATCTGTGTGTATGGAGATGTCTTGCTATCTACTTTGGATATTGTGATAATGTGGCAAGACCTGCTGAACGTACTACTACCAAAGCGTTACAACTAGCTCGAGATTTTTATGATGATCAGAACCTAGAAGTTGAGGATGTACGAGCTACAAAACTCGTTGATTTTGAAGGTATTGCCAAAAAGTTTAATGTCAATATCCGTCTATATGAATCGAAAAACCAACAGGTTTGGAAATTGGTGTTTGGTAAAAACCAGTTCAGAAAAAGTTTACCTTGTGTTGATATCGGTCTCTACGAGGGTCATTGCTTCTACATAAAAGATCTTGATGGTTTGACACAACACTGGGAATGTGTCGGTTGCGAACAGAGATTTAACAGACACGACAATTATAATAGACACGTAACAGAAAATCTTTGTTCGGGAGGGAAAACCAAGTTGATATGCAAAGGAGAAAAGTTTAAGCATATCATGAACAGTTCCGATAAGGTATTCTATGGAGGTAACACCCAGTTCAGTTATGCCGGTTGTCGATGGATTGAAAAACAATCTGAAATCACAGGCAAACATATTCATCACGCTCTTTGCGGTCATGGGGGTGAGAGATGTGTGAAGATTAATAATCGCGAGATTCTTGTGGATGGATATGAACCTGAAAGTAATACTGTCTATCAATATTATGGTTGTAGATGGCATGGATGTCCTTGTATAAATGGCGATCCGAAAAAATATCGAGCTACACTCGACATGGAGACAAAAATTAGGAGTCTTGGTTGTGATGTTATTTCAGTTTGGGAGTGTGAAAAACCAGAGTTTAGAGCTGTTGAGCTTGAAAAGAAGTTTGTTCCATACCCATACTTTATCGTGTTTGATTTCGAAACGATACCCCATAAACTCGACCAACAAGTTACGAGTGATCTGACTTTTGATACTAAACATATCGCAGTCAGCGTTGCTATTACCGATAACTTTACAAATAAACCCACCTTTCTTGTAAATTCGGATCCGGAAAAGCTCATCAAAGACTTTATTTTAGATTTCGAAAAACGGTGGGAGGGCATCTCGAAATGTGTAAGTGAAAAATATTATTTGCCTCACAAAGATTCGCTTCCATCCCCTGTAGTTATGCGACACGAAGCTTGGTGTAATCAGGTTCCTGTGCTAGGTTTCAATAGCGGTAAATACGATCTCAATATGATCAAGAAGCACTTTGTTAATCATATGACAGAACAGGCCGGTTCAATCTCTGTGGCAAAGAAAGAGAATAGCTATATGTTTTTGACGACCGGTCAGTTCAAATTTTTAGATGTGAAATCTTATCTTGCACCGGGTCTTTCTTTTGACGGTTGGTGTAAAGCAAACAATTGTGAAGAACAAAAACTTGTCTTTCCTTATGAATGGTTGGCCAGTTTTGAGAAACTTTCTCACATAGGCACTGTGAAATATGAAGACTTTTACTCGAGTCTCAAGAAAAAGATTTTAATCACTCCTCAAGAATATGAAGATTTTAAGGTTGAATTTGAGAAACGTGGATGTGTTACCATGCTGGATTGGTTAAAAGAATATAACTTGGCCGATGTTGTACCGTTTGTGGAAGCTTTGGAGAAGACGCGAGAATATTATTATGGAGACGAGATCGATATGTTGAAGGACGCTGTGTCTATTCCTGGAATTTCGATGACTTATGTTTTGAAAAAAGCGTTGAAAATGAAAAAGAGAGGAGAGCCCGATTTGTATGCACCGGGACAACCTTGTACGTGTAAATGTTCGAAGGAATGTTATAAACAAGGTTGCAAAGACTGTTCAAAAATACAAAAAGATTGTGAGGCGTGTCCGAAAAACAAAGCTTACGAGTTGTTGAAAACCGGTATGGTTGGTGGTCCGAGTATTGTGTTTTCCAGATATGCCGAAAGAGGTGTGTCAAAGATACGACCTCATAAATATAAAGACGCTAGGGATTGTGAGTCTGCTGTTGGTTTTGATGCGAATAGTTTGTACTTGTTTTGTTCGGGACAGGAGATGCCCTGTGGAAAGGAGAGTTACATTGAGATCGAAAATCCTACAGATCCGGAGTTTTTGAAAGAGTTTTCCGAGGGTGTATGTGACGGTTCTATTTTTGGTTTTTGTCAGGTAGATATTCGCGTTCCGAAAGAGTTAAAAGCTAAATTTGAAGAGTTTTCACCTCTGTTCGTTGTCGATAAAATTCCTGAGAGATTAGTACCCCAACATATGAAAGATTATCAAACAGCTACAAATAGGATGAATGTCAAAGGAACTAAGAAGTTGTTGGGGGTTTGTAAGGCGAAGAAGATTTTGTTATATACACCGTTGTTGAAGTGGTATATAGATCACGGTTTGAAGGTGACTGGCGTATATAAAATTCTGAAATATACAGCGAGCAGGCCTTTCAAATGGTTCCCTAAAGAAGTAACCGATGCGAGACGAGATGGCGATTCGAACCCTGCATTAAAACAACTCGGTGACACTCATAAACTGAAAGGTAAATCGTTCTACGGTAAAATGATTGAAGATCTCGAAAAACATACCAATAATACGTACACAAAATCAGAGGAAAATGTCGATAAGGCGTTCAGAAGCCCTTTCTTTGACGATCTTGAAGTCATTAATGAGACGTTTGAGATCAAAGAGAGAAAACGTCAAGTCAATATAAATCGACCTTATCAATGCGGTATCGCCGTGTACCAATTTGCTAAATTGAGGATGCTTGAGTTTTACTACGACTTTCTCGATAAATATATTGACAGGAGGGATTTTGAATTGATTCAAATGGATACGGATAGTATGTACATGGCTCTTTCGTCTAAGTCGTTGGATGATATCGTTAAACCCGAACTTAAGGATTATTATTTCAAGCAAGGTAAAGCAGAATTTTTGAGTACGAGTAAATACCACGATAGAACACCGGGTTTATTCAAGTCGGAGTTCAATGGTACTCGAATGATTGCGCTCACGAGTAAATGTTATTTTGCGGAAAATCAAGATCTGGGTAAATCAAAGTTTAGTTGTAAGGGAATTTCAAAAAGGCAAAATGAAATGAGTTGGCAGCGATACAAAGAAGCTTTGGATGGTAGTAAGGACATGGCACAAAATACAGGGTTTAGGGTAAGTAATCATAAGATCGTCACGTACACACAAAAGAAACTAGGTCTAAGCGCTTATTATGACAAACGAATCGTAGCCGATGATGGGATACACACCAAACTTCTATACTAATCGAAATTCATTCACGATAACACTTATTAACGCGTTTCACGTTAATAATGTCATGGGGAAATCCCCCCTTATTTTCACCGTTAAAAATATAGTAAATTCTCGATAAAATTATGAACATCGAGGGTGTGGGTGAAATTACTCTCGCCTACTACTGTTATTCGCTTCAGATCGAACGTTTTTTTTATTCATTTTATTCATTTAGCACGTGCCTTTTTTCTCTCCTCCGGCGTGATTTTTTTAAGAAGAGAAACGATTTCCCCCTTACGTTTGATAGCACCCATGTTAGAGCGCGTAACTTTTTTAAAAGAAAAGCTAATTTAAAGTTGAAGTTTTCTCTCTACGTTTTGAGTGTATTGTTACACTGATAAAAGATTGGTTTTACCAGAGGTTGTAACTTCGAATCTGCTTCTGGTTGAACACAAGTTGTACGAGCCGTTTATAGGAAATTTGACGTTTATTGATACAGTGATACAGAGCAGGTGGACATGGGCGGTGAGCGACGCCGCCTTGGCGGCTAGTCTATATATTAATAGCCGATTCTCCGTCTGTCACGCAAAATGGTAGATTGAGTTGTGAGCGAAATTATTTTTTTTGTGTGTGCGACGTGAGTTCGAAGCAAATACATTGCAACCCCAATCGAACGTGACTTTTTTTGGCTGATGAACTAATAGGAATAACGTTTTGTTTTTATTATTATTGTTAGTTTTATATTCCACGTTGACTTGGCTTTGAAAACAATACATTAACTAAATACAAAGAAACTAACTGATTAAACAGTTTGGACAAAAAGCAGCAGTGGCAGAACTTGGAAGCATGTTTGCCAGTGTATCCTAACGTATCCTTGCCTGATTGTCTGAGACAGGTAAACTTTTTTTCGAGCAATCAAAATGTTTAAAAACCGATAGGTAAAAAAGGAGTATCATGAAACAAAATATTTTTTTGCTTTTCTTTTAATAGTTTAATTTCTTTTTTTAATTGTTATTCGCTTCAGATCGAACGTTTTTTTATTCACTTTATTCAATTAGCACGTGCCTTTTTTTCTCTCCTCCCATGTGATCTTTTTAAGAAAAGAAACCATTTCCCCCTTACGTTTGATAGCACCCATGTTAGAGCGCGTAACTTTTTTAAAACAAAAGGTAATAAAAAGTTGAAGTTTTCTCTCTCTACGTTTTGAGTGTATTGTTACATTGTTTATTCAATCTTTTCTTTCATTCATGTGATTGCTCTGCAGTTTCTTCTTAAAATGCCATAAGCTGATGGGATGCACACTTGATTAGAAGACAACTTAACGCAAAATGTTTTGTCTAAACTAGAAAAATTAATTGTCATTTAAATTTAACTAGAAGCCTCAGGGCTTGAACAATTTCCGCATCAAGCCTAGAGGAAATAGCTTTAGGCTAATTTTTCAAAATATCTGAATGACTATCCATTCTGTTCTTGTTGCGTACATGAGAACAGGTCTATCACAATTCCCAAAGTATGACTTATGGTTCACATGAAGAATAAAATGATATTCGATAGAAGTGAACCAAAATCATTTGAAAATCAAGGAAAAATCAGGGAAAAATCTGCAAGTAACTGCCAACTTTAATATCAGGACCTTCCAATTGTTATTTGTGCACACCTTCCAAATTTTGTCAGAAATGTGAATTCAGTAATATATTTAAGTAAACATTGTTGGTAATATATATTAAATAAACATTGAAATTGTTCATAACTTGCATTAATAGGAGCAGGAGAAACTTGGGCATTTCAAAGATTTTAATCCATGACATTTAACAGGATTACAAGAAGATAAAAATTATATACATAACTTAAATCAACATAACATACAATACAAAAATCTATTTCTACTTAACCATCCAGTGAAGGATCCAGAGGTCAGCCGCAACTTGTGTAGGGGAGTGTTAGCAATTCAAACATAAAAGAAAAAGGTTCAAATAACCCCATTGATAATATGAACTGAATTCACAACTTATATTAATGCGCTTCTCCACAAGTTGCGACTACACTCTAGATCCACAACTGTCTGCATATTACCACCTCTATGGTGTCTATAAATAACACCAATGTGCACGAAAAGACAAATGACACAATGAAACTTTGTTAGGATCTGTATGAAAATGTTCTTTTCGAACATGATATACCTAAGGGGATTTTTTTTGCGTGGACTAATTTTTGCGAGACAAGGTTTGAGAGCGTTTTGCGTGGATTAATTTTTTCGATTCAGAGCTTCTCAAGGAAAATGTTTGGATTTATATTTGCGAATGGGCACAAAGTGCAATTTGTGTACTTTTTATAATATAGGTTAGAAGTAACAGTAAAAATCATCATTTCCATGCCTGCCACATTGCAAAACCAATCGGTGCTTAGAGATAGGAAAGTGCCGATTATAGGACAGAAATTGTGTCCCTCATAATCATAAGCGAGAATCCCTGTCAAATATTCTCTCATAAAGTATTAACATGGAAAATCATATGATTTCGGGTATTTCCCTACATAAAATTTAAGCATCACAATGTACTATAGCTAAGACCTTTGTTTTCATAACGCGATACGAGTTATGAAACGTGTTCAGCTTTTGATTACATAGCATTTTTTTTATTTTGATTACATGACAAGTTTTTATTGCATAACAAAATTCTCAAATAAGAACACGTAAGCAGTTTTTGTTATATAATTAAACCATCTGTCAATCAAACGCTTATAACAATAGAATTTTACATACCAGAAAGTTGTTTACTTAAGAAAAGTTTCTCAAGCAACTTATGGCAAGATCCAATGTAGTAATTTCTCAAGTCTCACTATAAGGATACTAATTCATGGTCTCAGACCGCCAATAAGTCATTTGTAGTTATTTTTTGATAAAATATAAAGATGTTATATTATTTTAACAATCCGTCATGTCGTTATTTTCTTCGATTATGGTTTTCTTAGCAACGGGAAAATATTCAATAAAATCTTACTTGTTCCGAATGTATATTTTTAACATCTTTTAAATGTTAGTTTGTAATACAAAGATCGTATGGCAGCAACTGATTTTTAATAACCAATAGTTCTGATAGTGAGAACTGACTTTTCCGACATTTTAAACGACAAATACGGCATATGCTTAGTTACGCCGACAATTTAATGGTTTCTTCGCATCAAATTAACAGCATTGCACTGCAATTGCTTCCAAGGAAAATAATAATAAAAACCTTCGGTGTAGATTTCTTAGTTCAACAAAATAATAAATTATTACAATTCCGTAGATTTCACCAATGCCGGTGATGAAGAATTTATATTTATATGTATACAACCTACAACATAACATTTTTAGAAACACAATGAACGAAAGCCAGACTTTGACGAAAACATTTGACTTTTCTTTTTCATCCCAATAAAAATACTTCAGACAAACTTTAACCAAATGCAAAAAATACAGATAATGAGCTGAGTTGAATATAAAAAATATGTTACTGCTATTCCAAATAGTTTTTAAGTACAACACGTAACCCACTTATTCAGTTGATGCTGCGATCAAGAAATATTCAAAGGAATGCCATCGGAAAATGTCAAATGTAGAAAATGCGGCGTATGCCACATGGAACATTTGATTCCCATAGTTTTCTACACCAATAATACAATAACAATTCCGTGATAATTTTGCGAATTGTACTTGAAAACATCTCTTTTTCAGTCATTCAGCAGAACCTTCAGTGATTACCATTTCCTGAATTTTCGAGAAACCGTCGAAATATTCAGCACAAACATTCAAACTGTGTCGGGTATGTCACATGAATCTACTTCATTGGATTTCCGTCGTTAAATTTTACAATCACGATCTTGGGTTTTGTAGATTGTACATTAAAAACCTCTCTTTATGTGTAAAGTTTTCCAAAAATTTTGAAGCATTGAGTTCAAAACTTTCGAAGCATTGACTTCTTAATGCATTTGATCTGGAATGTTCTATCAAAAAAGATCCGGGGGCTATACTCATCAACGATAGTTCTTAAATGAAATTTTAATTATAAAGAAAACTGCATGTTCTTTGTTTCCCTCACTGAACACTTACCATCAGCCTTTTCCTAATCGTTCTTATACGAATTTGGCTCTTAGCATTTACCAAAACACATTAAATTCGTGATTCGTGTAATCGTGTTTACCCCCTAACTTAGCTCATTGAGAATTTCGAAACATTGCTACAAACCAATTTCATGCCTAGGACAGCTTTTGCTCTTTTTTATACCTTAAATGGGATAATTTCGTCGGGGAAGTGACGAAAATTTTGCCCGACGAATGAAGATCTACGTAAGAGAAAAAAGATCTTAATCTATCATAGTGTATCTGATAAAAAACATGACTTCAGGATTTTTCAAATTATGTACAAAAACGTGCAAATCTGCTGATTGTGTATATTTCTATGAAACTGCGCACCTTCGTGGTGATTTTCAACGAATTCACCCGCAAGTTAACACTCAAATACTTGTTGATAGCATTTCCAGTGGAACTAACAAGTGGCATATCACTTGATAAGGCCTTGGTGTTATATATTAAGATTGCCTTTAAATACCATGCATTGTGACAACCATAGGCTAACCCTTCCAGAATTTTTTTCTTCTCATAAATACAGGAAAAATGGAAAAAACTTCCGGTGTAAGAGAAAAAAATGTACACTCTAAGGCAATGTTTGAGATGCGCAGGGCTGTACGAAGACATGCAGAAGTCTTTCCCCGAAGTTGTGGGTCATAAGCGAAAAAAACCGGGAAAAAAAACATCATCAGTGACAATGAATGCGTTAGCTACATCACAAGAGCTACATATATCGTCGGTAGAGTTATCCCATTTGTCAAGCAGTTCTTTTCTTGATTCGTCTACTGGGGAAATGATTGATTTCAATATCAATACGCCAAATAAGTCTGTCGATTCGGAGCATGTCACTTTTTTCATACCTAAAAGTAAATGTAGAAAATCACCGTTTGCCAAAATTGCTGGATCGTCTGCTGTAAAAAGTCTGGATAAAACTTTCACTGAATTATACAACAAGAATTTCACTAATATCATTCCAAAACTACCTGGCCTGAATTCGACACCACCCAAAAACAAAGTAGAAAAAAAGAAGGAGTTAAGAAAACAACACCGACTCATAAAGGAAAGTTTCGAAAAAACTTCCAAAATAACAACAACGATCTAATAACTTTGTACGGTACGCAAATATCTGGTTCCTGCCATAAAAAAGTCAGCTGGTTTATTTTTGGAAGACAAAAAGAAAGCTGAGGAGCGAGGTACTTTCTCTTTACATTTTTATGGAAGTTTTTTGACCTGTAAACTATTTGAGTCAAACTTTCATCCACTTAAGACAACCATTAATAAAATAGAGCTTACTTTATCAAATCTTTTGCTTTAGCAACATCCACTCCTGTTAGAAATCATCGCCAGACAGCAACTAGAATAGAAGACATAAAACAACTTGACATTCCTATTCAACTTGATGGAATTAAAATTCATGACACAATGAAAATATTTCTTGGTAATAATCTTTACCTTGGATAGCAACATCAACCCCAAAATAACACTTTTCATGGAACTTGTTATTTCATTTCATAGGAGACCATCCTGAATTGCAAAGTGAAACTGGTAACAGTCAGGGTAGCACATACCCTTGTCCATGTGGCACTCCTGTTACTTCATTCACTAATCTGCCACTTTCTTTTTGAATGGAAATTATGTCACTGGAAGAGAGAAGACAAAAAGTAAGTAAAAGTAAGTAAAACTTTATTGATCTTCTATGAAATAATAGGTAGAAATGTTTTAACTACTTTTAACATTTAAGGTAGTGTTACAAGGAAAGTTTGGCAAGAAGTCTAAAGTGAGGCCATACAAAGACCTAAGTGCTCAGGATTTTGCTTTGGAAGTCAATCTACGAGGATTGGATAGAGACATTCCTCTACACAGACTTAAACACAAAAAAGGTTTTGAAAGTTTACTCAAAATACACATGAAGGGCTTAATACGCACTCCTGCTCTTTGTTATGGCAATGAAGAAAAACAATGAGTGAACTAAATATTTGCTAATATGAAGTTTCTATGTTTGAGGGACTTAATGACTTAAAAGGTATTAGATCAATATTATAACGATTCATTCTTAAAATCAATAATGCTTAATATGAGATTTTGTTTTACTTTTAGGTCACATTTCTAACATCTACCAAGTTTTACCTTCAGTACTAGATGGAAGATCAAAGAAAATATTTGAGAGCACATTAGACACTTGTTTTAAAACAAAAGATAAAATAAAAGGTTTTATTCATTTATTTTTGGAAAAATGTAGAAAAATCTGTCAAATACCCTGTAAAATCTGTCAGAATAAAAATTCATCATCTATTTAGGAGCTGACTACAGATACTTTTAGCAGTCGTCTATAAGAACCTGAAGATATAAAAGAAATCCTCAGAACCTTGATAGAAATAAGTCACTACTGCTACCAAAACATTCAAAAGAGAAGTCCTTGAGTTATACTACGTATTCATAACGTGACATTCAAACACGCACTATTATGCATCAACACATTATCAAAACAAACGGTGTTGTCAAATCAAAAGTTTTTCAGAATTTATTTCCACTCAATTGTCACCCATCTTCCACAAATGGCATGAATTTTTGTGGAGAATTTCTTTTATTTTTTTAATCTCCCACCTCAGAAATGGGGTTGATAGTGAAGTAGAGAATTTCTTATTTTCATTTTAATCTCTCACCTCATTGAAAATGTGGTAATGTTAAAAAGAGAAAACAATAAAGCTTAATAATTTATCTAAAGCTTTTCGGAAATCTTTTCATTGTCAGTGTTATTTACAAATGAAGTTTATTTACAAAAAATCTAATAAAACATTTTTAGTCTCACAACTTTGAAAATGACTTGATGCTGTAGCGGAGAAGACACATAGTTGCTTATCCACACCTCTTAAAAATTTATATATATATAATTATTTTTTTGTGCATTTTATGTGATAATATTTTCATTCGATAATAAATATAAGTACGAAGTTCATGTAATGGTGAAATTTGTGTCAGGTTGCTACACTATTTAACTTTATCCTGCTTTGTTTCATAAGTTGATGTAGGACAATGAAAACATGAAGATAAATTTTGAAATACATTGCATTTACTTGTTTTATAGGTACTTAGCTTATGGAAAAAGATAAACTTTATAAACTAGATATGATCCTTTCTGTTTTTCCTTTAATTTAGTTTATCTAATACTACTTAGGGAATAATAATCATGTCTGTTTACAATTTGAATTTTTTGTTTGAATTAAATATTTTATTCTATCTCTTTTATGTCAAAACAAAGCAGTAGTTGAGAAGACCAGAAAACTTATACTGATATTATTTCAAACAGCCATTAGAATCTCAATCTGTACTCATTAAAAACAAATCAGAGCATAAAATGCTATTCTTGTTAACTTTTTCATGATTTATATTTATCTCTGTGAATAAAAAGGTAGAAGACTGAGAGAGAGAGAGGGGTGCGGGGAGGCATATCTGTTGAATGTGTAAACAAGAGAGTATTTTCGTGTGTGCATAAATAAACATTACGTACCTGAAATAATATAGCCAACCTGATCATTTAACAAACACAGATAAGAGTAAGCCATGTGAACTAGTTTTAAAACTGGAAAATAAAAACCAGACATAAAAAGGAGCACGTTCACTAAAGACATGCTTTCAATAATGGCGCATTCGTCGGGAAAAAAACCTGCAAAAAATTGATCGCGCATAAAACGCGGGAAAATGTCGGCTATTACCCGAACTTTGCGGAGTCGCGCCATAAGTCGCTCGAGTTAAATCGAAAGTGTTCGTTGCTAATGATATTTGGTATGCTAGGAATGCATTTTTTTCTTTTGTTATTTAAGTATGATTGACATCTGATTGACGTCATACCTTTATGAACTTGTTGCTATCCAATCTAATCTACTCTAAATTGCTTTTATTATTCGATTATGAAATAAATCTATTTTTGTAACAAGAATTTTGTTTAAGCGATTATCTAAACAAATACCATATGCTAAAAGCCGCTGTTATCACTAAAATCAAAGCAATTTTTTCTTCTTCATGAGATGGGAGTGAATCTGTTTGACTCACTCTTTTATGAACTTCTTTTTGTGAACTTTTATTTTTTGTTTGTGTCACCTTGTTTGAAATATGATGCTCTTGCATAACATTAATCATTTTATTTCTTCCAAGGCTCAAGATACATTTCTCATTAGATATGAGAATTTTGTTATTGTAACCAGACACCCCCGACTTGATGTTTAGATTCATGTCACTAGGTAACATGTAAATACCTTGTCCAACAGAATAATCAACTTTGCTTGAAGCGTAATTTAAAGTATCCTGATAACGTTTAATGTCATCTTGAATATCAACTCTGCGGTTAACAATGTCTTCAAAGTTGTTCATAAAAACTCTTTGAGCTGTCAAAGCGCTCGAATTATTACCCAGTATAGAAGAACGAGCCGAGGCTTGGGAACTAAGAACAAGATAGGCATATGCTCTAACACTTTCTGAAATCATGAATAAACCTGGCTTGGTGAAACCTTGAGACTTCTCTACAATCCAGCGTGTCATGGAATCATTGTAGAAGTAACTCAACCCAGGTGTGGGATAATCTTTGCGCTTTCGCTGATATGAACTGAAGAAATATTGCCCTTTGTATTTTTTAGGATTAGAATCGACACTATATTCACTACAGATTTTTAAAAACTCTTCTTTGTTATAAGGATTATCGTATTGGTTGAAACCATTTTCAAAAGGGAGAGGTGATTGTAACCGCTTAATGATTCGTCTAATGTGATAATAGACGTGAAAACGATATACTGATCTAATCATAGGAGGAGTAGAGCCACCCTCTTTCAGGTGTTCGGAACTGACTCCACAAGCGCTTGCAGCACACCAAGTGACAAAATTGAGCTGAGTTTGCCATAATTTAAATGGTTGTTCTTGCCAAATTTTCATGCGTTGATCATTCTCTTCCATTTCATAATTAGTAAATATATTTGGAAAAGTTGCGGGGAAAGAACCATTCTCAGAGACAATAATTGTTTGTTTGTATAAATCTTTAGCATTCAATATCTGAAGTATTGTCCTCCATTTGGTTTATAAAGCGCATTGGGAGCATATTTAAAAATGTTCTCCATTATTTAAAAATATAATCCTCTATTCTCTAATACAAGAAATGTATATCACAGTAAATGTTGTAAAAGGAGAAAAGACAATCTATTTTTCTTACCCCATACAAAACTTGGATGGCTCAAAAGAAATTGCATTGGATGATATGTTTGCAGACAATGTTACGTATGAAATAACCAAAGAGTTGAAACTGTCTCTGTCTATTGGAGAGGCAAAAGCTGAAGAGTTGCTACCTCAAGGAAAATACACTAGCAGAGAATTGAATGCCTTTTTAGCTGGTAATGTAGAACTTACCTCATTAGACAAAAACCCTCGAATAATCAAAACAAATAAGCTCGCTAAAATAACCAAAATTAATTTCCATCTCTCTGAACTCGACAACACTCAAAATCTTGAGGATGGACAGCTAAGTGATATTTTACTAACCTATCACATGGCTAAATGTAGTGACTTCACACATGTTGAGCCTAAAAACCCTCAGTACAAAAAATTAAAAAATGGTGTATTTCAGTCTCTAACGTTGAAACTCACAGATCAGCATGGCAATATGCTAAAAGAAGACCTAGGAAGAACCGTTGTTTTGCACATCCGCTAAACCGAGATAAAAAGTAATAATTAATTATATATCATAATTAATAATGGAGTATGGAAAGAGGTTAAATCCAGAACGTTCACTTAGAACTGCCCGCGGTGTAAAACGCTCTCGTCAAAAAGTAATTGTCACACACAATCCGAGTGAGATCGATCAAAATCAGTTATTATTGGTTAGGTTTCCAAATTTAGGAAGCGATGATGTTATTATTCCAGGAACAACTAATCTAAGTTTTGATATTAAACTCGAGTCGAAAGCTGACTCAAAAAGAACATTGGTCAGTAACATTGGGAGAGCTATTGTTAAAAAGTTGGCTGTCAAGTTCGAAGGTAACGAGATATTGAGCATCGATGACTTTGATCTTTTTGGGTGTTACAGAGATTTATGGTTAACCAAGTTTGAAAAGACAAACGCGATAAGACAGGGTATCATCATTGATGATGGGTGTACAGAGAATTGTATGAAATTGAGGATTGGTGCTTCAGATAAAGACACCTCTAATGCAGAAGACAAAGCCAAAGCCATTGCTGACACCTATAAAAACAAGTTTGTCATTCCACTCGACTTTGAGATGCTTGATAGTACTGTTCCATATTATCAAGCGGGTTTAGGGAATAGGCTTTGCTATGAGATCACATTTAACGATTATAACCGAGTTATTTATTCTGACCCTCCAACTTCTGCCGCAGGTCAAAGAAAAAACCCAGACGGTAAATACAAAATATCCAACATCTCACTTGAATATGAGCTTGTGACACAACCCACGTTGGCTAGACAAATCGCTTCTGAATATCAAAACATGGCTTTGCTCTATGATAGGATTTTGCGGCACAGACAAATTAGAGTAAACAAGTCAGACACAACGTGGAATTGGTCATTCAACACACCTGCCAAATCTTTGAAGGGTATCTTAGTTCTGTTTGAAGAAGAAGAATCCTACAAACAAGAAACCTGTAAATTCTACAATCCAAAGATCCAAAAGGTATCTGTCATCGTTGAGGGTAAACCTAACCAACTTTTTGCTCAAGGGATGCAGCCGTTTGAACAATACAATGATATTTGCAAGTATTTTGCTGAAGGAAAACCAAAAGATAATAGCGTCGGTGAAAACCGAAAGCGCTTGGGATTACATGATGTAAAAGTCGCTGATTACTTGACAAACAAGTATGCTCTTTGGTTAGATTTCAGAACAATTGATGAGAATTCCTTGCATGGGAGCGGTCGAAGGATTGAAAATGCGAGTGAAGGCATCACTTTACAGATTGAAAAGACCGCTGAAACTGCAGGAAACTTAAACGCATATATATATCTAATAATGGACGCTCAATTAAACATACAAAACGGAGAATTTATGTCTGCGTTATATTAAAATGGACACACTTTACATGAAAGAACCTCACACGGCATTATTCGTCGGCCCAACATCGTGCGGCAAAACGGATCGTGTCATAAAATTATTAGAAAATGAATACTATGATCACTTTGATTTCATCGTGATTATATGTCCCACCTTGAGGTGGAATCAGACTTACAGAGATAGGAAGTGGTTCTGGAATGACAGCTATGTGATTTTAATTGAGCCAGAAGGTCAATTATATGAATGGATTAAGAGTACGGACTTTTTCTGTGCTGGATACAAAACCTTATTCCTCATTGACGACATCATCGCTGATGAAAAATTGGACAAAAAGAGAAACCCTTTGCTCGAGTTGGCAATTAGCGGTAGACATCGAAATCATTCGCTATGGTTACTTACACAATCATACACAGCTATACCTAAAAATTTACGACGGCAAGCTAAAATGTTATATGTGTGGTATCCAAAAGATAGAAACGATCTAGCCACTATTCATGAAGAGAACGATGTCATTGATTCGCAAGAAAAATTGAAAGATGTCAAAGAAAAACTGAAAGGAGGGAAACAAGCGTGCCTAGTCATGAGAATGGAACATCCAAGAACGTATGCGATTTGCTGAACAGGTTGACGTTATTTGTTACATGACTCTTGTAACAAAAGTATAAGACTTGCAAGACTGTTATAAGAGTGCTATAGCAGTGCTATACAGCAAATTTCAACAAAGCTATAATAAGATAGCAAACTCTTATACAGCAAATTTCAACAAAATTATAAGAAGATAGCAAACTCTTATACAACAAATTTCAACAAAATTATAAGAAGATAGCAAACTCTTATACAACAAATTACAGCAAAATTATAAGAAGATATAAGAAAATTATAACAAACACAACAAAATGATAGAATATGTCAACTTCATGTTATTAAGCATACTGCTGATCTCGCTATTTTGTTTTTATTCTGTATTAAAAAAATACCTCTCCCTAATAAAAATGGCGGAAACAGCGATCGATAATTTAATCAACCAGAGTTATGATGTTCCGGGTGAATTTCCATCTTCAGATGGTAAAAAGCAAAAATTGCTCGAGTGTGTCTTAACTGGAAATAGCAAGCTATACTTAGGGAAAATGTACACGGAAGAGCAAATTAACAAACTCAAAGATGAAGAGGTAGAAAAACTTTTTAGTATCTATGAAGCTAAACTATCAGGTCAAATGGTAAAATCCTTGGGGAAATCACTGATACGCATTTATTCGATGGGGACTTGTGCAACGTTAGGAATAAACAATCAAGATGCATTGAGCAATGACCTGGAAACTGACCCCTTCTTAAACTCTGCCCTTCAAAGATTTACATGTGACTTATATTATAAATTCGGCTCATTATTAGCACCACTCAGTGTTGGACTTATTACCGGGAGGCATTATATCAATGAAAGAAATTTAAATAAATCCGATGATAATATAAATACAGCAGATAATAAAAATGTCAGAAGAACAGACTCCCATTCAAGTGACAACGAAGAACCCTAAAAAGGCTGAAGCGGGTAAGAAGTTGGCGGAATACAACCGTAAAAAACGAGAAGAATTGAAACAAGCGTCACCTCAAAAAGAAGTGGAGAAGTCCGAGGACTCTCCCACCAAACCAAATGAACAACCTATGAACTACACCTATGGTGGAATAATAGCTCTCGTTTTAGTTGGTGGATTTGATTATTTTATGTATAAAAAGAAAGAGCAAATATTACCACGTGGGTCACATCCACACCCCTTCCACAAAAATCTAAAATACCGGTGATAATCAATAAACATGAAATGGAATAAAAGGATAATCTCGCAATATATAATCTCGCAATATATATAACAAACATGGACAAGAAAAGTATCGTCAACGATTTATATCATGCATCAGTCGTCTGCGTTTTCGCTATCGGCTACTCTATGCTAGGAAAAAAGGTGTTAAAAATGACACCTCCTTCATTTCAAAAGTTCGACTTGGAAGATACGGGGAAACTAGTTGCCATTATCGCCGCTAGTGAAATAACAAAGGAATACTTAATCAAACAAAAGATTTTACCTGAAAATATCAATATCTAAATATGGCTTCTATCGCAATGATGATAGGTGGAGCTTTAGTTAACGCTTTGGCTTTTACAGGATCAAGCTATCTGTTTTCAAGTTTATCCAAAGACAGAATCGATAAGGAAAGAAAACGTCATGATCTGGCCATAGAAAAATTACAAAAAGCACAGATTGAATGGCAGCAAAAACGGCAGGAAAGAATCGATTTTATCAATAAGCAGCTCATGCTCGAAAAGAAAGCTGATTCAAAATTCGTAGAACTAAATGATGCGATGAAAGAATACAAAAGGGTTTTTGGTAGTCATGAGACCCTTGAACCTTTACCAAGGGAGCCTGTATTGAGCGACTTTTATACACCTAGTAATGATCAACATGAAAGAGAATTGGCTTTTGTAGCTCTGAGTATGCTCGGTATTGGTGGTGCTGTGTGGTATTTTGAGAAACGCTGAAGACCATCAACAAAAAATTATGTTACACGATACATGTAACATATATACACCTTCAGGTGGTTACCGTCTAGTGACAAGGTACGTATAGATCAACCCCCCAACCCCTACAATCAGAGCCCATAAATTTTGACTTAACCAACCTACAACTTCTTTTGTTCTGTTCAATATCCATGATACGATAGACCCAATTATTCCTGGTAAAGCCTCTGCCGCTTTAGATGCTAATTTGCCTAGAAGTGATGCTAACACTTTTAGTTTATTTTTTATCCATTCCTTTGCATCGTCCTTTTTATCACCACCTTTGTCAGGATTTTGTGAAGAGCTTCCAGCTGCTGACCCTCCCGGTAACAAAGCTTCCACAAGGACACCGATAACCATACCAAACGCTGTCAGAATGCTAACGATTGTTATACCTTGTTCACGGAATAGTGTTCGTATCCTTTCACCTAATGTAGTATCTTTATCGAGGACTTTAGCAATGGTTTCTTTGATGCTCGTAACTTGACTGTTTAGTTTACCTTTGAGAATATTAATGTTCTCTTTCCTAGCTTTCAACTCTTCACGTAATCCCTCCATTCTCTCTTCAACCTCTTTTCGTTGTTCATCTGTGTATGTTGCATCATTTTCCATTTCTTCCAACTTGTTTTTCTCCTTATCGATATGCTGTTCTGTTCGAACCTTTTTTGCAACCTCTTCCTGAAGACCTCCTCGTATGTTTCTCAGCGCTTTATCCAATCCTAACAGCTCACGTACAGGATATTCAAATAGATCGCCGGTCTGAGTTGTTTCATGATCGACCGATTGTTGTCTAAGCGTTGAAATTAAATCTTCCGTACTGTTCACCACATCACCGGACATATCTTCCAACTCTACATCGGTTGCTGTTGTGATTTTAGATGTCGAAGGAAGCTCTTCTGCTATTTTGTTAAGTACAGCTGCCTGTCTGGCTGAAAATTTGCTCTTAGGTATATCATACCCTAAACTACGTAACCTGTTCTTACCCAATATTTCAGCTATAGTACCAGTAGCCCTTAGTCTTCCATTGTTTGTCAATGGTTTGCTACTGTCTTTGTAGTATAATTTACCATCTCTAATTTCAAACTGATCGGTATATAACGTCTCAGGTTTTGACTGGAATTTTTCGGATAATCTATCATACAACCCTTCAACTAGTTCTTTCAAAACTCTAGTATTCAGACTGTGACCTCCAAATGATGTTTCTCGGTCACCTGACGTATGTATTTGTGCACCCGTACGGTCTCCAGTTGGTATGAGAGGAAACGTCTCATCGGTTGTCTCATCTGTCGTCATCCCATGTTCTCCAAAGGGGTCAATGTCAATGTCTGCCATTTTATTTATTTAGAGGATAATTTATTATTTATTATGTTATAACAACCCTCTAAATATGAGTTTTAAAATTTATCAAAAACTACCCACTGCTCCTGAGGATTTGAATGGGCAGGAAAAGTTTAACGCAAGCGTAATAAATTCTGAGTTTGAAGAGTTGATAAAACTGAAGAACAAGTTTAGCATCAAGCTCAAGAGATACAACAAGGCGATAGAACGATCGATGTTAGTAAATGCTAGCTCAAGCGCTATAACCATTGGCTCTGGCATCGGTTCAATTGCAACAGGGGCTACTATTATCGGAATACCTATTTCTGCAGGATTAGGTGGTGTAGCCTTAGCCGGCTCTATCTGTACCGGACTTACCACAGCTGTCATCAAAAGATATCAAAAGAAAGTAGAAAAAGTGATAAAATTATATGATATTGTTACATCCTCAATCGCTGTGTTCGAAACTAACATAAGTCAGGCGCTGACTGATGGAAGGATCAATTACAAAGAATTCCAAGTTTTGCAGGGGACATATTACAAAGCTTTAGAAAGACTCAGTTCTACAGATAGAAAGATGGAGACTGAAACCCAAAATCAATTTCAAAAAAGTTTTATGGTAGAACTTCAAAACCTGAAAAAATCCATAACCGAAAATGGTTACTAGGATGTGTGGTTATGTGCTCCTCAATTTGAAAAGTGATAAATGAAATGAAACTTATATAAAGACATATGATCACAAGTATATATAGACAATGGAATTCCCAACAGTTGCAACATTTGAACAAACAATCGAACAAAACAAATTTCAATCTACACCGATCATAAAGTGGAGAGAGTTACCTGAAAACGTGATTTATCATGTTAAATTTGTTTCTACAAAGGCTATGTATGCAGAGGTGCAAGACGGAACAGGAAATATATATAAGGTGTGGTTGCCTGAAAGACTTTCCATTGAATTAAATGATTATGGTTGCAGCTCTAGAGAGGCCTTTGCCAGACCGAAAGGTCTCACACAATCTCAAAAGAATCATGAGAGGCAATTCTTTGATTATGACATTATGTGGCGCTAGATCGAAGATCGCAATCATCTTTACTTGTTTCTAGTAAAGATACTTTGTATGTACGGTTCACCAACCTTGCACATAATCAGGAGGTAGCTCTGTATCCTCAGGTATCAACATCAGCTCTTCTTTTACAAAAGATCGTTCAGGTCCAACTTGAAGGTAATACATTACACGGTTACCAGGTTGCTCTATTACCTCACTCAATCTATATGTCTTCTTTGACCATATCCTATCTGTTGCTCTTTTTTGATGGTTATCGTGCTCTTCACCCGGTTGCAATAGATATCTATACAAACCATCTTGAGGTAGCTCTACTTCAGGTGGATAGCTCTCTCTTTTAGCGAGAGGCACCTCTTTCAATTTGATGGCATCTTTCGGTTTCATACCGATCATCTGAGTCTTTGTATCATTCAATCCACCCACAAGTTTATACAAATATTTGACCCATGTAGATGATACCTTTTCCGAATCATTCAGTTCTTGAGCATCTTGTATTTTGAATAAATTTTCAGCAAGTATCTTGTTCAATGCTTCAACAAAAGCTGTATGGGTATGCTTATATTTAGTAGTTACTCTTTTAATTTCAACATTATTCTTCTCCAACAATTTTGATACATCCGCTTTGAATTCTGAACCGTTATCACATTGAAATACTTTTGGATAAGTTAACAGTCCAACCTTGTAGATGTCTTCAATCATAGCGGCAACCTCTTTCGTTCTGTTAGTATTCAAAGGTCGAGCCACCTTATAGCGTGAAGCAACATCGATACCAGACAAAATGTACTTGTATTTATTACCATATAGCATATCACTAGGCATATACAATATATCAAATTGATGAATCTCATTCGGTTTAGTCACCTCATAATGCGGACGTTCGATCCTTTTCGGTGCCGGTAGATGTATCTGCCACAAAGCCTGTTTTGATAGCCACTTCTTAATTTCCTTCAGTTTGAAACCAAATCCTCTTAGATTGCGAACAGCCTTTTGTCCTTTCCATAAGTTTTGAGGTTGATAATAAATCTCTTGAAGTTTAGAGTTTGACATCTTTTATTTATACATATTTTATTATTTTATTACGATATAATATGTAGTGTGACAAAACAAACAAAAGTGGCTTAAAAGTTTTATCTCTTTTATATAAAGAATAAACATGACTGACAAAACAGAATCAGATTACCGATCAATGGGTTTTAATGCGTTACGAGCATTATGTGCATCACGAAAAATAAAGTATGTTAACCAAATGAGTAAAGCTAAAATGCTTGAGGTACTTGAGAAAAATGATAAGGATCCATTGTTTCTTTGTGATCCTGAAATGAAACAATTATTTTATACACGCTATTCAAACTGGATAAGAGACAACGAAGAAAAATATCAAAGGTATCGAGAGAGTCAAAATGAGAAGAGAAGGATGGCTCGCAAACAAAATAGATTGGCTCGTTCATCATTGTAGAGGTTGTTTTTTTTTTTTTGTTACTTAAATCGAGTAACAAAAGTTACCTAGAGGGTTTGAAAAAAATGATATTTCAATATGGCTTAAAGAAATCATGATCACTTATATATTATACAACATGACTTCACGAAATACTGTTGTTGAATTAAAAACTCTCGCAAGAGAACGCGGTCTACAAGGCTACTCGAAACTAAGAAAGGGTGAGCTCTTTGAATTATCAGCTGGCACACCAATGAGGAATGACCAACCTATTCCACCACCAAGATCTACTAGGCGATTCAAACCGGTCCGACCTGTTACAATTATTCCTAACCGACAAGACATGGATTTGTTTGAGCAGCAAGAAATGGCAAAAAATAGACCTCAGGTAAAAAGCAAGTTGAATGAATGGAGAGATTGGTTAATAAATCATGTACCTAAACCTATTCGTGAGAAAGTGAGTAGCGCTTATAGAGAGATGAAGAAGAAGATTCTCAATCTCTACAAGAGAAAGAATGATGAAAAAGATGAAAAATTAGTGAAACCAAAATCGTTTGTTCCCATTGAAACGGCGTTTGAGGGTTCTTACAAAAGGTTCAAGATAAACTCAGATGGAAAAAAGGACGTTGATTTGTTTCTCGAAAAGATTTGACCCATTTTAAGTGATCTGATTATGAGAGAACTCAAAAATAAAAAATCAATAAAAATTCAAGCAACTGTGTGGATCAAATGGATAAAAGAAGATCTATCCAATCCTGAAGCAACAATCTACGTCGATAAGGCGTTCAATAGCAATATGGAAACAATTCATAATGAAAGCGATATATCTGATGTTATTAATAAGATGTTCAATAAGATAATCGAACAGGTTGAAAACCCTGCGTTACCTCAATCCGGCTTTGTTATCGATAAGATTTTAAATATTGATGTGGACTTTCACAAGCTAAAATTAACGAGAGGCAGCTCTTACTTGCCTTTACCTAAGAATTTCAGTGGAAAACGATCTGTTATCAATCCGCATAATGAAGATGATGAAAAGTGCTTCAAATGGGCTGTTATTGCAGCTCTCAATCATGATAAGATCGATAATCATCCTGAACGAATCTCAACTCTCAAAAAGTATGATAACTATAATTGGAGCGGTTTATCGTTTCCAATGGCACTAAATAAAATAGATTTGTTTGAGAGGAGGAACCCTGATATCGCTGTGCATGTTTTGACAAAAGACGAGAAAGATGGTATCTATATGTGTCGTAAGTCGAAGCATCTTGATCGCAAAGAAACTGTTGTTTTGTTTTTACTGTGTGAAGAGGAAAAGAGACATTATATAGCTGTAAAGAACTTGAGCGGTGTCTTGACTAAGGTCAACTCGAATCACGAACATAAAGAACATTATTGTTTGAATTGTCTCAATGGATTCTCAAGTGAGAAAACACGAGATGAACACTTTGAATATTGTAAAAATAACGATGTCGCGAAGATTGAGATGCCAAATGAGGGTAGCACCGTTAAGTTTCATGACGGTCAGTACCAGCTCAAAGCTCCTTTCATAATGTATGCTGATTTCGAAGCTTTGTCAAAAGAGGTTTGTGAAGAACCACGCAGTGGTATTGGATCATCCACTAAAAAGGTTGGTATACATATCCCCACAGGCTTCTGTTGTTATAGCAAATTTGCTCATGGTGAAGTTTCAGACCCTCTAACGCTTTATCGTGGTGAAGACTGCGTTTTACGTTTTGTAGATCATGCGGTAGGTGAAGTGAAAAGGCTATACAATATGTTTCCTAAACAGAGAATGCGAGACCTCACATATGAAGAGGAACGGGGATTTACCGATTCTGATAAATGTCACATATGTATGAAAGAATTTGAAAAAGATAACATTAAGGTTAGGGATCACTGTCATTTTACTGGTAAATTTCGTGGAGCTGCAATCAGTCTTGTAATCTCCGTTATAAAGTGCCTAAATACATCCCGATCGTCTTTCACAATCTGAGCGGATATGATGCTCATCTGTTTATCAAAGAACTAGCCAAACAGTATGGAGATGAAGGGATTGCTGTCATCGCTGAAAACAAAGAAAAATATATCTCTTTCTCATTGGATGTTAAGGTTGGCGAATATACTGATAAAAATGGGGAGACTAGAGTTCAAAAGATACAGTTGAGATTCATCGATAGTGTGCGTTTCATGGCTAGTAGTCTGGATAACTTGGTAAACAATCTATCTGACGATCAGTGTAAAAACCTTCGAAAATTCTTCAAGGGTGATGAGCAATTCAAACTATTGAGAAGAAAAGGAGTTTATCCTTATGAATACATTGATTCTTTTGATAAGTTTAACGAAACTAAGCTCCCACCACAAGATGCTTTTTACAGGCAAGTTGAACATGAAAGGTATCAGTGATGCTGATTATACGCATGCGCAGAAGGTGTGGAAACACATGAAAAATAAAAATATGGGTGCGTATCATGATCTCTACCTCAAGACAGACGTTCTATTGCTTGCTGATGTTTTTGAGACTTTTAGGGAAACATGCATAACAAACTATAAACTGGATCCTGCACATTTTTACACTGCTCCAGGACTAGCTTGGCAAGCCTGTTTGAAAAAGACAGAGGTTGAGCTGGATCTGTTGTCAGATATGGATATGTTTCTGTTCGTAGAGCAAGGTATTAGAGGAGGTCTCTGTCAGGCTGTTCATAGACATGCTAAAGCTAATAACAAGTATATGGATGCTAAATGTAAGAAGACTGAAGAAAGTAGCTATCTCCAATATCTTGATGCAAATAATCTATATGGATGGGCTATGATTCAGAAGCTACCGACAGGGAATTTCAAGTGGGTAGATGCTAAGAAATTTACCGCTGAATTAATTTCAAAGTTGGCTGAGAAAGACGGTAAATATGGTTATCTTCTTGAAGTTGATGTGAACTATCCTCAAGAGCTTCATGATTCACATAACGATCTTCCGTTTATGCCTGAGCGAAAGAAGATCAATGGTGTAGAAAAGCTAACTCCATGTCTTTCAGACAAGAAGAACTATATTATTCATATCCGTGCACTTGATTAAGCGCTGAAGCATGGTCTTGTTCTTGAGAAGGTTCATAGAGTACTGAGATTTACGCAAAGCGCATGGTTGAAGCCGTACATCGATTTCAACACCAATTTGCGTACCAAATCAAAGAATGACTTTGAAAAGGACTTTTTCAAGCTCATGAACAATTCAGACTTTGGTAAAACTATGGAGAATCAACGTAAGCATAAAGACATACGCTGGCTACCAAGAAAGAACAATATGAGAAGCTGGTGATGAAACCTAACTTCAAGGGTAGTATCTGTTTCAGTGAACATTTGATGGCTGCTGAAATGCAAAAGATCAAACTCGTGTTGAACAAGCCGATCTATCTGGGACCTACAGTTCTTGATTTGTCAAAGACGATTATGTACAAGTTTCACTATGATTACATGAGACCAAAATATGGTGACAATCTAAAGCTCTGCTATATGAATACAGACAGCTTTGTCTACCATATCAAAACCGACGACTTTTACAAAGATATCGCTGATGATGTAGCTTTGAGATTCGACACTTCAGCGTACGATGAGAAAGATAACAGACCTTTACCCATAGGTTTGAATAAGAAAGTCATCGGTCTAATGAAAGATGAGTTGGATGGTAAGATAATGACAGAGTTTGTCGCTCTAAGAGCAAAGACCTACGCATATAAACAGCTAGATGGAAAAGAAGACAAGAAGTGTAAGGGTGTCAAGAAGTGTGTAGTAAAGAAGACGATGGGTTTTGATGATTACAAGAGATGCTTGTTCGATGGTAAGAACGTTTACAGAGAACAGATGACCTTCCAATCGATTAAGCATGATGTCCACACTATAAAAACTCACGATTGTAGTAAAAGCAGTTACATTGACAACCCTAAGTAAACAAGGTACATAAGTAAGAAAACTAATTAATAAATAAATAAATTGAACACAACAAAACCGATTGTGCAAAGTTCAACCTCGAACCCAGGGTCTCTTGCCTTTTCGATATATGGGTATATCGAATATATATACGATATCCGTATAAGACCTTGGGTTCGAGGTTGTGCAAAGTTGTTATTATAAGCAGTGATGAAACTCGCGTGTTTACCTAGCGCTGCACCAGTATCAAGATTTGGTACTATTTTCGTGGTCACACTAGTAATGATCACCGTAAGGACCGATCCAACACATTATTAGCTGGGAGAGGACAACCAAGAACATGTAATTATTTGAAACAAAAGTCTGAAAAAACCCCGAAAAACAAGCACTTTTTATGCAAAATATGGAAAAAACTATTATTGTCCGAAACTACAATTTCTTTTCTTCCTGAAACATATCGGTACAAACTGAAAATCTGTCGGTAAAAAACGAAGATTTTGCACACGTGAACAGAAAGCTTCGAGTTTGTCATTAACCTGATTTCATTCACGGGCGCTTATTCAGATTTGAGCACGGGCGTTTACTGGCGTAGACTATTTCGATTAATCTATATATTAATATTCGATTCTCTGTTACAATTAATTAGCTAATTGTAAAACTGCTAACTGACAACTCGGTCTTTCGCTGAACAAATCCTGATAGGTCCATTTTCATTAGTTACTCACGACATGCAGCAAAAAGCTTGTTATAGTGAGTTTTAAGGAGAATAAGTACGAGGGTTCTAAGGCTTTCTGAACAGGTGGAGTTGTTTTTCGATATGTTTTCTGTACTGAGGACAACACCTGGAATTTATTAAGTAAAATTGTCTCTGCGATGGAGGGCAATTTTATTGAAATGGAAATGCACTCGTTCGCTGTGATTATTTAGCAAATTTGACCACTACACTCTTTAAAGGATGTCATTATCGTTTTGCGCAGTCCTTGCTGTCTCGTTTCAAATCAGCGTTTGATCGTCGCTTGTGAATGCATGATGATGACGTGTACAATCTTCTTATCGTGGCGTCAGTATTAGAGATGCTCACTTGACCAAGTGTTTACAATGTTACTGATACGTGAATGCCTGCAATGAGTTGTTATGATTTACAAGTTCTCTTATCAACATCAATGTTGTATCAAATATCAAAGAAATTATCGCTATGGCAACCAAAACAAGTATCACTTGTTAGATGAAAGTTGGCGCCTTAAAAGTTGTGGTGTGCGTTTCCGTCGCTCATCATATCGCTCTGAGAGCAACAGACATTCCTAAGTTTCAGTTTGAACGTCATTATTTCGACAAATTCCTATTTTTGCCTCGTTGTCGATAATGTTGCACCACGCGTATATAGTTTGATAAATTCAAAATTGTTCTCGAGCATTTCCGGATAACCAAACTATTCGCTGAAAAACTATTGTTACAGGGTTTGACACAACGAGCCAAATGTTTTTTTATCAACCAAACAAATTTTACAAGGTTTGTACCGTGAAGTTTTGATGGTCTAAAATTCTTAAATGAACCAATGAACTTTATTTATTTTTTTCAGCTGTTAGGAGCTCTGAATGGTCCAATCCACAGATCATTCTATGGTCTGCAAAGTTGGTGAGCGGGCACTTATATACCATAAAAAATCTATATTTTTAATTAATACTGACGTCATTATTGGATTAAAAGATCTGGATAACTTTTCAAGTATTTTGCTTGTAGGACTTTTATCTGTCAATATTACCGACTTAGGACGCAAAGAAATTCTTTTCGCGTCTACATCAACAAAATTCAAGAAAGCGTGTGTCTATCAAAAAACAAGTTTGTCATTTCTATTTTTTTAACGTCTATGATGTAACATTGGTTTTCTTTGTTGTTTTTATATGGACATCTGAAAGTCAAATAATGACCGTGGCGCGGCGTTGTGTTTGTGTTTACTTTTTACTGCGAATATTTTACACGGGCGTCGTTTATTTATTGTCCAACCTCGATAATCCTCACGTCAAAGGTTTAA